>LOEQ01007884.1:7782-27467 GCA_001685075.1 Bramus lutescens
TCTTTGGGGCTTGCCAGCTGTGGGGTACCAGGCGGGATGGAAACCCCAACAAGCAGGCCCCTTATGTTACACACTGGGTGGATGTCAGGAAGATTTTGTCCAAGAGAAGACTCAGGACTGAAACTGAAGCTTCTAGCTGTAGACATCAGTTGATAAAGAGCCTGTTCACCATGCCTAATTTTTTCTGTCAAGATAAAGTTACAATTTACATAGAGGAATGTATTTCTTAGACATGTCTAGTATTTGGAATGGGTATCTGATGTAGACAAAGCCAGAACTTCAATATTTCTTCCCAGTGGACAACACTGACCTCCCAAGACCATCCTGGGCTAAGTGATCCATCTCTGCTGCATTCCCTGAATTGTTAGTCAAGGAGTAGCTTGTAGAATTTGAGAGGAGAAGACAAGAAGATGTTAATTAGTCTCCTTTTTGTGCTACTTTCCACTTTATGTTTATTTTATAATTGCTTAATTTTTATTACTTCTATCATGTGATTCATTTGTACTCATAATTTATTCTCTTCCCCAGTCTTCCAACACAGTCATGAGAATTCTTTCAGATATGATAACAAGACATCGTCAGCATGAGAAAATAAGTATGCAGTCTCTGACCTCAGTTCCCGACATCAAGTTCCTGAATTCATTATGAGTTTTTGGAGGGCTAGAGTCTTTATCCTACAATATCAACTCTTGGTGTGTTCCTGAACACTTCTGGGTCTCTGATCTGGTTTCCTGAAACACCAGGCCATGGTTAGAACATCTAGCCCCAGTTTTATCCCCTCAAGGAGTGTGGGGTTAAAGACAGAGTTTACAATTGGTCACATTTATGTGACAAAACTTGTATTAAAAGTTTCCTAAAAGAGAGGCCTCAGAGAGCCTCCACTGGGTGCACACTTACACACGTCAGAAGAGATGCGCATCCCAACAGACAGGAACAGGAACACTTTGCCTTTGGGAACTCCATGTCTCGTCTTTAGCGCTGCTCTTTTTCCTCTTTGCCTTGTATCTTTTGTTGTAACCTTTAGAATAAGCTCTACAAAACACAGACAATGCTACCCTGAATTCTGAGAGTCATAGAAAATTATCAGGTATGAGCAGAAGGCTGCCAGTCCTGACTTGCAGCCAAGTTAAACAGAAGTTGTGAGTATCTGGGGCATTTTTATGAGACTGAATATTTAGTCTTTGGGATGAGCATGAACCCTCAGTAATAGCTATCAGAATTGAGTTGTAGGTCACACAGTTGGTTCGTGTGTAGAATGTTCTATACACGCAGTATCAAAGTAAAGAATTAGCTGAACATTGAGGAAACAGTGATCATTACCCCTTTAATAATAACTCAGAAATTTCATCTGTCCCTACAATTCATTAAGTAGGAAAACACAAAGAGAACTGACAAACCAAAAGAGAAATATTTAATGGAGTTATCAAAACCAGTCTGGGAGCCCCAAAGCTTCTGAGGAGTATTTGATTATTGGGAGATTTGAGAATAGGACTTCAGAAGAAGGAGGTAGTGTGTGTGTGTGTGTGTGTGTGTGTGTACATGGGTTCTGGTGCAGGCAAATCACTCTAAACTGTTTTACTTTCTCCAAAAGATAGGGTAGGGTGACACGATTTTCCAAATGAGCTTCGTTGGCACAACCTGAAGAGCCTAATCCCATGGTACTTGAGTGATGGAAAGGCTGGCATCTGACAGCTTTAGTGGAAGGCAGGAGGTGCAGTTAGTAAGCTGTTTGAGCCATGGAGGAAATGGGAACCTCTGTGAGCTACTTTGCAGCCACGTATAGCCCTGCCAAAGAGGTCCCTATGACAGCCAGGTTAATAGGTCTTTAATAGAAAGAGGCAGCAGTGTGCAGCTTCCTAGACCCCAGGCCTGAGTGACAACAGAGAAGCATGCCTGCCCTGCAGATGGTGGCTGTCAGAAGAGCCCTGCAGGGAGGCTGCTTTGCAGCTACCAGGGGAAAGCTAGCTGCAGACATCTGCCCATCTCAACAGGAGGAGAGTCCGTCATAACCCCTGTTCCTTTTCTCTCTCCATGCTGGGAGCTCCTTTCCCATAACATCTGTAATAACTGCTTTCAGGTGTGGTAGTGGGGGAGGCAATGGAGACAGAAAACTCATCCTTCTCCACAGAAAACAGCTGGTCCACTTCAGGTCGGGGTGGAGACTAGACCTTAGGGAGAGTAGCATTTGGGACTACAGATTTTCATATACACATTGACAGTATTTTTGAGACTGGAAATCTCAAACTTTAGAGTCCGAATTCTCATTCTTTATTCCCTTTGTTATTAAACATATTTTAAAATTACATTTATCTACTTTGTAGCTTTTAGATGAAAGTGTGTGTGCATGTGTGTGCATGTGTGCATGCGTGCGTGTATGTACATGTATGCATGTGTATATGCATGCATGTGTGTGTTTGTGTGCATGTGCGCTTGTGAGTGCACTTGCGTGCTTGAATGTGCATATATGTATGGGTATATGGGGGTGTGTGTATGTGGTGGGGGTGTGCACGCACGTGTGCATGTGTGTGATATGCACAATGCACCCATGGAGATGAGGGGACATCTTTCAGGAGTCACTTCTCTCCTCTCACATGGGGCCTGGAGACTGAACTCAGGTTATCCGCCTTAGCAGCCAGCATCTTTACCCCCTAGCACATCTCTCTAGCCTCTATCTATCCCTTTGCATTTATACTTTCCAATAGGCGATTCTTCACTCATGCGTAGTAGGTCTTTTCTGAAAGCCTGAAGTATTGTTTGCTGCTCTTGTTTCTTTTCAAAGCCCTCTCCTCACGCTACAGACTGACTAATGCATCTGCCTACTCCTCCAGCAAACAGTTTGTCTAAGGGTTTCGCTATGGTATAATAAAATTTTTTGTCCCCGTGAGATATCTGGTCCTGATTAGCAGGTGGCTATGCTCCAAGCATCCGCCAGTGAACCAGACGCCCAGCCTTATTATTTTTTGTTCTATGACCCTGCTATGCTCAACATGTAATTCCCTGGGTCAGAAAGTTCATGTCTGCATCAGTCTGGGAGAAAGAGGATAAGCAAGAAGCATCTTATATCAAGGATGCTTTTGATCAAGACTCCGAAGTTTCATAAGCCATTCCCTCTCATGTTCTGTTGGCCACAGCCTGGTCGCATGGCCACACTTAACTGCAAGGGAGGCCAGGGAAGCCAAGCTTTGCATCAAAGAAGCCAGGGTTGGAGAAACAGCCGCCAGTTTCTGCCTCTGCAGGTTCCTTTCTCACAATCAGCCGCGTGCCTCTGCATACTTCTGCAGGTTTTATCAGTAAGAGGGAAGGTGCCAGCACTGAAAATGGACAACTGAAGTCAAAGAAGGAGATTTTTTGTTTAGGGTTGCTGATGTAGAATTTTTAGCTATGATCTGAGAATGAGTTGGCTCTGAGCTGATTTAGATGGTCTAGTCTGATGTTCTCAGGTCAGTATGTGACTATACAACTGAGACATCCTACAGAAGTTTGCCAACACAGCTTGTATGGCAGGTAAGCCTCAGCAACAGCTAACCTCCTCTGTCTGTGTGTGGGGGGGTATTAACATGTAGCATTGGGCAGATTAACATGTACCCCTGGGGGATTAACATGTAGCATTGAGGGGGGTTAACATGTAGCACTGGGGGAAATTAAGATGTAGCATTGAGGGGGATTAACATGTAGCATTGGGAGGATTAACATGTAGCATTGGGGGAAATTCACATGTAGCATTGAAGGGGATTAACATGTAGCATTGGGGTATTAACATGCAGCACTGGGGGATTAACATGTAGCATTGGGGGAGTAATATGCAGCATTGGGGGATTAACATGTAGCACTGCGGGAAATTAACATGTAGCATTGAGGGGGATTAACATGTAACATTGGGGGGATTAACATGTAGCATTGAGGGGGATTAACATGTAACATTGGGAGGATTAACATGTAGCATTGGGGGATTAACATGTAGCATTGAGGGATTAACATGTAGCATTGGGGGGATTAACATGTAGCACTGGGGGAAATTAACATGTAGCATTGAGGGGGATTAACATGTAGCACTGGGGGAAATTAACATGTAGCATTGAGAGGGATTAACATGTAGCCCTGGGGGATTAACATGTAGCATTGGGGATTAACATGTAGCATTGGGAGATTAACATGTAGCACTAGGGGATTAACATGTAGCATTGGGGGAGATTAACATGTAGCATTTAGAGCTCCACTTGAGTCTCCCATCATCACCATTTACCTTCCTTTCACTCTCTTGTTCCATATGTCCTCAGAGACAAGTTTTATTTGATTTTTCTCAGGAAGCAAATTCCTAGGGTCTACATCAGTGGTTCTCAACCTGTGGGTCACAACCCCTTTGGGTGGGGGTGATCCTGTCACAGGATTAGCATATCAGATATCCTGCATATCATATATTTACATTACAATTCATAACCACGGAAAATTTATGTTATGATGTAGTTACAAAATAATTTTATGGTTGGGGTCACCACACCATGAGGAGCTGTATTAAAGGGTCACAGTATTAGAAAGGTTGGGGACCCCTGGTCTACAGGGACTTAGGGGAGGAGCTGCTGAGGGCGTGGCAGTGTCTGAATTACACTGAGGAACACCATCAGGGTTCTCATCCCACCTCCACCCCTAACTTCCATTCTGGGCCCTTTGGGGGCGCTGGGCTCTACTGCCTCACTTTCCCCTCTGGAATGGGGACCTCCCAGCTCATTCCCTTCTGCTCTTCTTCTGCCACATTCCTTCTGCCAATCTTGACGCTCAATCACAGGGTTTTTATTCTCTTCAGTTGGGATTTCCTCAATAATAGGTAAAGCATGCATATTTAATCTGCAAATTTAAGCTGCAAGTCTAGTCACGTTTCAGATGCCTGTCTTCTTGGACAAACAAACCTTCACTGTATTTCTGTGTCCGAGACCAATGCGCATGATCCAGATATTCCCCAGGCTGATGATAGCTCCATTTACAGATTCTCCAACTTCATGATTTTTGAAAGCAATATTCACTTAATGCAAATCCACCTTCAGTGAGCTTTAATCTTTCCCCAATATACTGATGTGCAAGACAATACTCTCAAGGGGTGCGGCAAAGAGCTGTGACTCCCACCATGCTGGAAAAGACTGGTGTGCTACAGTGTACCATGTTGTTGAGTCAGATTTTCATAGGTTAGGTGTAGTAAATATTTACGTGACCAACAAAATTTTCTTCTGGTAGTGGACTAATCTGGATGCAGCCCCACTATAAGTCACAGGGCACCTGGAGAGTAAAGCAAAAATCAAACCTGGATTTTATACCCTTTAAAATGATTGGTCATAGAATGAAGAAAAATGGTAAGTCTATTTTTTAAAAAAAATGAATATTCTCTAGCAAAAACGCGGGCTGTACTATAAAACCAAGTGGGTTTAAATTCATGTTATGCAATAGAACTGCCTGGAAAGCGAACTAGAAGAAGACATCTCCTCCCAACACAGAAGAGTTTCTCGTTGGCTACAAAAATATTCTGAAGTAGTTGGGATGAGTCTATTTGTCTTACATTAACTTCCTCAAATTCTTTCGGGAGGCGCACCTCAGGCCGTGCCTTTCCTGGCGGTCTGCTGTCACTGTTCAAAAGAGACAGGAAGCAGAGACATCTACAGGAACGTCCGGGAACTGAACATGGAACCTGCCCTGCAGCCAGGACCAACAGACTTCTGTGGTAATGGGGCGCTTAGCATCTTAAGAAGGTAGGACACACTTCTTTCCTAAACTTAGACCCAAAGCCAAAGTAATTTGCCTTTGAGGACAAAAGTCAAAAATTAATAAAAAAAAGTAATAATTAAGTAAGTAAGCAACTGTTTGCTTGCTTAGCCTTCTAGAAGGTACAATGGAATGGGCTGAACAATTGTCAGATATGTTATTCTCACACATGGCAATGACATTTCTTCTGCAAGATTTGTTTTCCCAAACTGATAAGCAATAATAATAAAATTAAAACCTAATTTCCAAAGAAATGTAGATAATAACTTCCTGTTTGACAGGCTCAGGGATGTTAAATGCTGTCCTCAGGGCCATCTAACTGCCTTACAATCACTCCATTTAAAGTACTTTTTCTGGAAAACCAGGGCCTCATTCCAAAGACCCAGAATTTTTTAAAAATAAATATAAAAGTCTATTGAAAACCGTAGAACAGATCTTCTCTCAGGACATATGCTTCATCTAATACACATTTTTCTCTCTATCTTGTTCTCTTTAAGTCTGTAAGTAGATTCTTTCTTAATATAAAAACTGAACAAAAGAAATAAAAGAATAAGGAAGATATGTTAAGGTCTCTGGATTGCCCGTTATTCTGGGTGGTAATGTCTTAATTCTGCTAAGAAAATCCATGCAATAAAATGGCATGTCAGAAGTGTCTGGAAAAGCAGCTAGAGTGTCATTGTTTTTTATTGTAGGATATATTCAAAAGCTCAATTAAAGCTATAACATAAATTCAGCCAAGAAATCTTTGGCAAAGAAAGAATCCCAAACTGACATCAGCACTTTGTTCATAACAGCATTCGATGGCTGCATCCTGAGTGCCCTTGTGACCTTTCCTTCCTTCTGAGAACTGGAGGTGGCCCAATCCTGTGTCCCTCTGAGAACTGGAGGTGGCCCTATCCTGTGCTCCTCTCTTCAGGAGGATAACAGGTCCTTTTCAGTCAATGTCCCACAATTTTAAATCTCAGTTAGCCCTAGTTACCTCCTGAAGCCTGATGTCCAAACACACTGGATCTTAGCGATTTACACCACTGTTTAAGAGGGTTACAGTCCAACCCACAACAAATACAGTAGCAACCCCTCCAATTCCTCTTTCTACAGAACTGCTGGCCAGAAAACTTTGCTGTGCTGAGAAATGTTTAGATCCTGGGTCCAGATCCTGCATTATCTTTCAAGGTTCTGTTTTATCTTACACTAGTCTTGCATAACTATGCATTTGTGGGATTTTTCCCTTTTAATGTGCTTTTAAAAATATGGTTATATGCATTTGTGTCTCAGTTTAGGTATACACATATGAGCACAGTGCCCACAGAGACAGAAGAGGGCACTGTATACCTGGAGTTGGAGTTACAGGTGGTGGTGAGCCACCACAGATGGGTGCTGGGAACTGAACTCTAGTTCTCAGCAAGAGCAGTACGTGTAAGCCGGGCGGTGTTGGCATACCCCTTTAATCCCAGCACTCAGGAGGCAGAGGCAGGCAGATCTCTGTGTGTTCAAGGCCAAACTGCTCTACAAGAGCTAGATCCAGGACAGACTCCAGGGCTACATGGAGAAACTGTGTCTCAGAAAACAAACAAAAAAGAGCAATACATGCTATTAACCACTGAACCACCACTCCCATCTATTATGAGATCTTTTTCAATTCAGCTCAATCTATCCCAAACTACCTTTATTTAATTGGGAAATTTTTGTTTATCAAATTGCAATTAAAAATAATTAGTTAGAAATATTTTGCAATACTATGTGAAGAATTGTGTTAACAACGTAAATTTTAATCAACAACAAAAATAGAGTAGAAGTTCAACATAAACTTTGCCATCAAGCTCCATTTCTTGAGGCTGTTTGGAAGTCTGTGTACTATGTTAAACTGATTCTTTCTCTGGTCACTGTTCTTCTTAAATTGGTGAGATTTGGCAAAGCTTGTTCTATACACTGTTTTTACATGATTGCCTCGCCTGAATGAGCAATGAGGTGTGTGCTAAGGTTTGTTTAACTCTTTGTATTGACTAATCAAATTGTAGTTTGATATGTGTTATAGGCAATCATTGAAGAAAACACAAGATATTAAAGTGACTATTTAACCAAACACATATCTAACCAGTCCCCTAGCTTATCAACACTGATTGCCTTAATGTCCCTCACGTTCAGTTTTCAACATTTCCATATTTCCCTCCCATGATCAAAGCGCCCATTAGTTTTCCAGAACTTCATGCCTTGCGTAACCCCTAAATCAGCCTGCACATAAAGTTCAAATCAGAATCTAAGCTGTGTAATCATCCCCCCACTGTTTCATTATCCTCTTCTGGACCTCGTGACAGATCTGGACATTTGAGTTTGGTCTCAGCAGTCTGCAAGTTGTTTTGTTTTTTAATCTTCCAATCAATATTCCTGATTTTTATTCACACCACAAATTAACTCACTGTCTCCCTTCCATCTGGGAAAGTCTGCACACAATGGTGATCCCCCAAGTAACTGTCTGTGAGACTCGGTGGTCCCTGGATTAAACACAGTCAGGGATCAAGTAGTGTGAGAATACTGCCTGAAAAACAACAGGCTGTTTGTCCATCTTTGTTCCCAGGCCCTTGCCAATGTCCCAGATGCTTCGATTCACAGTGGAGCCAAAGGCAGAGTCCTCTGCTGTTTGCACTGCTATCTGCATACCTTGCAAGCCCCAAATTCAGATGGTTGACCTCATCATGTCTCAGATTGTTTGATGCAATCACTGCACAACGCTATGGTGAACTTTCCATATGGGCTTTGAGTTGATATGCGGCAGAGGTGGCTTCTGGAGAGGCATTAGACCCTTCCCCCCGCCCCCCGTAGGTCTCTAGGGTTCCCCAGCACCCCTGTGTCTGTCTCTGATAGAGGAACTGCTGTCACTCCTTGAGTTCCTCTCCTCCAGGAGTGCCTTAGGATTTTTTTTTGCAAGTTTTTATTGGGGCTACCAAAAGGAGATTAGCAAAGGAAAGCCTGGAATGGTGGTGCATGCTGTGAGTCCCAGCTAGTAACACTCTATTAAAGGTGGGGGGTGAGGGGACAAAAACAAACAAACAAACAAAAAAGAATTAGCAGAATAATTTAACTCCCTGTGATGTTTATCATTTAGTTTTGCGCTATCTAGGGGATATCCAGAGCATGGTAAGACTTTGTCTCTGTGTAAGAGCAAGAAAGAACTCCTGCTATGCACTCAAGGATCATCAAAAGCTGGCCCTGGCTTGCCTTCCTTCCTTTCTTCCTCCCTCCCCTCTCTCTTCTTCCTCCCTTCCTCCCCCTACCCATTCTCTGTTCTTTCTTTTCTCTCTTT
Source organism: Bramus lutescens (assembly GCA_001685075.1). Lineage (NCBI taxonomy): Eukaryota > Metazoa > Chordata > Mammalia > Rodentia > Cricetidae > Bramus > Bramus lutescens. The sequence goes on from LOEQ01007884.1 coordinate 16,832, forward strand.
CTCCATCTCTCTGCCTTCCTTTCCTTCTGTCTTTCTGCTATTGTGGTAAAAGATACATTTTCTTTGCTAATTCATTTCAAGTACATAATTTCTGGGTTAAGTATTTTGTATTGCATTGCAATGATTTCCCAGAACTCTTTCATCTTTTAAAGTTGAAATTCCATATTCATTAAACACTAGTTACCTCTCCAATCTCCCCAGCTCTTAGAAACCATTTGTCTTTCATTCTTTTTTATAATTTTGACTATTTTACACACTTCATTTGAGTTGATTCATACAGTATATGTCATTTTCTGACTGGTTTACAGTGTATGTCATTTTCTGACCCAGCACAATGTCTTCAACATTGATCCATGTTACAATCACAAGTCAAAATTTTTTTCTTCATTGAAGGTACACAATATCTATTCCTAGTATTACCTGCTGATCTGATGAGCATTTGCACAGCTACCTGGTGGCCATCGTGAATGACGCCATGAGTAACAGATTTGCATAAACATCCCTTTGAGGTACTGCTGTGACTTCTTTGGAGAAGTATCTATTCAAGTTAGCTTCCCAGCTTTAACTTAGCTTGTTTGTTTAGGTGTCACTAAGTTGTAGAACTAGGGATATCAAGCACTTGTTACATACATGATTTGCACACTTCGCCTCCTTCTGTGGGTTATCTTTTTATTGTGTTAATTGTTTACTTCACAGCAGGGTTTCTTTCTTATGACGACTTTTTCCCTTTAAGGCCTGTGATGCTCCCTGCTGCCAAGTCTTGCTTATTCTGAGGCTCACAGGTTCATCTGACATATTTTTCAATAAACAAATACATTTCATGTCAGCTATTTCTAATTAAAATGATATAACAACCTAATATCACAAAAATCCAAAGAGAATCCTCAAGCTAGTTGTGCAAGTCTGAACACAACACAGCTATGTAAATGCTCACTGTATTTGCCTTTTCACTTACATCCTTTGCCAAACAGATTGCTTAAATAACAGAAACACTTTCACAAAAGGACAGGGATGTCAGGCAAATCCAGAGGTCAAGGTGACTCTGAGCCAGGATCCAGAAACCACCATTCTCAAGTCTTCTTTAAAATTCAGCTCTGCTCTAACCTTGCTCCCCAGGACATCTCCCTCCTCTAACCCATCACTTCCCCAACATGTGGATCCATCTGGGCCAAGAAGTCTATAAAACACAAAGTCATATATTTGCATGTCTGCCACCGTGGTGTTGGGAATGTTTCGCTCTGTCTAATGGTCTCTCTCCCACACCTTCTCCCTTTGTCCCTTCCCCTCTCTCCCAACTGGTTCTAACCAGTATTTCTGCTTCCTTCCAGCAGTACTGCTTCCCCTGAGTTTATGTGTATGTATATTTTTAAAGTGAGATTCTCTAACTCTTTCCACATTAGTCTGTAAATTCCATTCCTCCCTCCCAGGGCTTAGCTGCCCTCTGGACCTTAAGTTCTGTTGTGGATAAAGGGAAATACATTGTCTCGTGGCAGCCTTCCTAGGAATGGCCTTTGCCTGCCTCTGTCTTTGGTGGCACGTGGAATGAGACCAGGTGACTAAGGAGACCTTTCAGAGCCCACAGACACAACATAGGCACTCTAAGGGGCACATTATTTTCAGTGTGTAGAATGAGCGTAGTTCCTTATAAGGGACAAAAGAAAGCAACACCATCTGCATCAGCAGAGTGAGTCCTTGTTAAGGGATATGGGAGGTTTTCTGTCGCTAGAAAGAACTGACTGCATTGTGCCTACCTGAGATGATAGGATGCTGTGGCAGTAATTGTCAGGGCAATGCGTCACCTGCAGTTCCCAGTGCTCAGCTTAATTGGATATGCCATTAATCCTCATTCACTAATATGACCTGAATTCAGGAATGAATAAACATGTTCTTCCTAGAGGGCACAATAATTTTTAATCTCCTTTCTCTGTGGTAGACCATTGTCCCTGAGGGATTTCTTTAGAATTTAGTTTCTTACAAGGAAAAAATAAGTTGAATGGCTCTCAGGATTTTCCTCTAACTATTCTCCCCATTTCTCTTCAAACTCTATCGATATAAGAAATAAAAAGAAAGAAGAAGGGGAATTCAAGAAAAAATACTAAAGAATGCCGACTGAGGACAAGTCTCAAACACTTGAAATGTGGGTGACCCCTCTGGCCATTGGTTTCTCGGTGTGCCTGATGTGTGGTCTGTTAGACACAGTACCAAGGACTACAAGAACTGGAAGCTTCCAGTAGTTTACAAGTGAGTTGCCCACTTGAACAACCTTGTAAGATTTCAAAGCCAGGTGGGGTAACCCATGTCTTTAATCCCAGCACTTGGGAGGCAGAGGCAGGCAAATCTCCAAGTTTGAGGCCAGTCTGGTCTATAGAGCAAATTCCAGGACAGCCAGCTATGCAGAGAAATCCTGTCTTGAAATAAATAAATAAAATTAAAAATATTTCAAAGCTGTCCTTTTCCCCTAAACCTGGAGCGGCTCAGACATAATTTTTCAGGAATTCGTAGGGAGAAATTATATCCACTTTCCCTGAGAAAAGTATTATCTGACACTATTAGAGAATAATTGATATCTGTTCTTTCTGGCTAGCACTGCCTTGGTCTTTGAGGTTCCTAGTTTAAACAATAAATTTTCTTGTCTTACCGGCATTATGACCAAATTTCTCTGGACACTTTCCAGATAACCATAATGTAACCTGGGTTATGAAGCACGATTCATTCCAAATTTCTTCTCTGGTTGAAAGAAAAAAAAAAGAAGGTCCCTGTATTAGTCAGGGTTCTCTAGAGTAAGAGAACTTCTAGAATAAAATAGAATGACTCTATTTATCTACCTGTCTGTCTGTATATATATATACCTATCTATTCTCAAGAGTAAGAGAATTTACAGAATAAATCAAGAGGTGAGGGAGAGAGAGGTGGGATTTGTTAGACTGGCTTGAGTGACTCTATAGGTTGTGGTCCAGATAGTCCAACAATGGCTGTTTACCAACAGAAGGTTCGAGAATCCAGCATTGCTCAAGCCATGAGGCTGGGTGTCTGTTTCCTCAAAGAGTCTGTCTACCTTCTATTGCATTCGCATGAGGATAGTTACAAAGCTGGACACACAGAATCCACTTGCTAGTGAGAGTGAGAGCAAGCAGGCCAAGAGGGCAATTTCCGCCTTCCGTGTCCTCTCTATATGCTTCTAGCAGAAGCTGTGGTCTGGGTTAGAGGTGGAACTTCCTACCTCAAAGATCCAGATTAGAAGTGGATCTTCCCACTTCAAATAGTTGGGCATAAACTTCTCACTGGCACGCCCAGCCATTTTTGGATTTAGTTCATTTCAGATGTAGTCAAGCTGACAACCAAGAATAGCCATCACAGTTACAACAAACTTTTGTCTGATTGTTCCATAGTCTTCCTGCCTGAAACATTGGCAGTGCCCTCGGGAGCCAAAGAAAAGCACATTTCTATTGTGCCCATTTTCCTGACCTCTGCTCTCTAGACATAAGCTGGCTGTCTGGTTCTAGGGTAGTTGCTCAAAGACAGGGGAATGCAGGCAGACCAACAGTCATTGAATGGCTCACTGTGCCCACTTCTAGCCATTTTAAATATAGCAAAGTGGAGTGACTGGAACAGAGGCCAACATTCAATTCCAGTATCAACTATGTGAAAGGAATACACCCACTCTGCCCCACAGACTCACATACTCTCTCACCCACCCTTCAAATTCTTACTGAGTAACCTCCAGGAAGAAGAACTAGTGGAACATTCCAGATGCATTGTCAAGCATGACTAAGGAGAAGCAGGTAGCAAGCAGTGCAAAGGAATGGGGGTTTCTAAAAGAATCATCACTTGAGGGAAAAGAGGAGGCAGGCTGAGAAGCAGGACCAAGGGTCAACAGACAGCAGCTGAGTAGTGTGTAACACAATGGCTGCTGTTTGACATCTGACCTCTCCAGTTTAACAGATTAATCTCTCATCTGTTCCCAAGAAGTTAGACGTGACACATATGTCTGTTGGCCACAGAGTGCTCGGATCCAAAGCGGTACTCCTCTCTCCGAATAATAATCCTAGGGGTGGAATGCCTTACTTCCTAGGATTGTGCACACTCATTTATCATCACTGTCTCAGCATGTGCTCTGCCAGGAAGAGTAGCCAAGGTTGTCTTCAGTCCCTGCCACGTGCTAGACAGACATCTGCAGCTGATCTAAGCCTCCAGCCCTGCCCCTGCCTTCACGTTCATCCTCTCCCTACAAAGACCCCAGGTATCCTTATCCTTAAGGAGACATCAGACAGAACCTTCTCAATCTATTATTCAACCTTCATTCCATGAAATGTTCCCAGTGATTTGTTGAGGGTCCCAGGCCCTCTTCTCTCAGGGGACAGTGGGTGAGTGGCCTTTGGCAAACATGTCAACACTGTTCTTCCCACCAGCCACCGGCTCTGCTAAATAATGGGTTTTGAAAGCAGTAGCCTTAAAAAATTCTCCTGTGAAAACCAGGGTGCTGTCTACATGACCCCTTTCTTTTACATTTGATTCTTGAAGAGGGTCATTCAAACATTGCTGTGCAAACATAATCAGCCAATGTCTACAGCAAAACTCTGGCTGCCTCTAAATGGCAGCATCCTCCACCCACATTCTAAGCCCATGAGTGTTGTCAGATACCATAGAAGAGGGCCTGCTTGCTTGAAATGCAGCTAAACCATATTTTATTTACTCCGAATATAGCCCATGCAATATGTAGGACACTCAAAGAAGGTGTTCTATGTATCTCTGAAATTCAAATTGATGTGCATTTCCTGACTTTTTATTTGCTAAGGCTCATGCTTATAAGCTAAGTTCTGTCCCTCTGGGTACATGTATATTTCAGCTGCACCTATCCCATGTGTTCAGGTTACATCCTAAGGGAGAGCAACCAGACTCCTAAAAAGCTTGAGTTTGGGTAGCAACTTTATTTATGCTGGTGTCTGAATTGGTATAAGAATTTCTTGATACAAGGTTTGAATTGAACCATGTGGAGTTAAAATGGACCACGACTTTGAGAGTTTTGCATGGGGGAATCTGTTCCTCCAAAATCTGTGCTAACTACCCATGCTTCAACATGGTAAGTTCTACTGAGCTTGTCTCCTCTGTGAAATCCACCATTATCCCACAATCTACCAACCTGTACAGAGGGAAATATATCAGGTTAAGTGGACCTGTGTTTCTGCTTCATTAAATTCAATTATGCCATTGTAAGCACACCAATGTTCTTGTGCTTTTAAATTTTTAAATGCTATTTAAATATGAGCTCACATGAAGGAAGATCTAAAATAACACATTAATGGCTATAGAATTTAAATTTCTAACTTAAACAGAGCATTGTTATGGCATCTCATGCTCTTTCATGCAGACACAGGTCTTCACACCACTGTGGTGTGATCGGTCCTCCTTTTGAAGGGAGGACCGGGGCTAGTAAGATTCAGGAACTTTATAAAATTTAGAAGGCTTCAGAAGCTCAGAGTTTCAAGATTTGGAAGGCCCTCCCCCAAGGCTATAAAAGTAGTAACAGTTGCTGGGATCCAGGGGTAAGAGTCTTCAATCAGCTGAACTTCCTGCATATTCCACGGGGAGCAGCAGAAACACAGCTTTCCAGAGTCATCACTGTATGGGAGTGGACGGCTCAATGACATAGCTGTCATGGAGTCACCCGTGCTCCTATGAACCCATCATCCGTGTCCCAGAACATAGCTCCAATGAGCTCAACAGCTCACTGAGCAAAACTTGGATGGGATGCTTGTGTTCTCTTGGCTGTTGACATTATCTGAGCTGAATAGGAAACGGTCCACATTTCACACCGTAACTGTTCCTGATCAGCGAGCCCCTTGAGTCCTTTCAGCTGTGCTATGGGGTGTCTCACTGGAATAATAAACCTCATCTGGCCTTGCCCTCAAACCAGTTTTATAAAGTGTCAAAATCTGAACCTGGACACCTGAGCAGGTACACAAATAGCATATGAACAGCCTTGACTTGAATCTTGTCGTTACCTGCAAGTTGCTAGACCACGTCCCAGCCACAGGACATAGCCTTTATAGGAGTTAGGGTTCTACATGCACAATACGTTGATTTCCTTTGACTTTATCATGCATCTCCATATGCATGTGTGCTTTGGTGCCTGTCAAACACTAAAAGGGATCCTCAAGCTTGACTTCCCAGGTTTTGTTATAATATACATCCTCATTAGATAGATGAAATTTAATAATCATTTATGTATTAAGTTTGTCATTATCAAAAAATCATGCAGTAAAAAATATCCCAAATTTATAAGAACTAGTTCATTAATGCCATGAGCAAACATTTTATTATTTAAATATTTAAGTTTTTATTTTTAAATTTAGTTTTGTTTTGTCTGCACATATGCATGCATGCTTGGTGCCCATGGATGCAAGAAAGAGTTATCAGTTCTTCTGGTACTGGAGAGACGGAAGTTGTGAACACCGTGAGGGCGCTGGCAATCCAACCAGGGTCCCCTGACAAAGCAGTAAATGCTTGTAACCGCAGAACCCTTGTCCCAGCCCTGAAAAGAAGCACTTTAAAAAATATTTCTGTTAGCACATGCTAAGCTTGCCAGTTACTACATAGACTGGAGGAAAAGCTGCTAACACTTTAACAATGTACAGTAGTTCCCAGGAGCAGCGGACCAACAGCTGGAGATTAGCTGCTGCAGCAATGAAGCTGCCATCCCTGCTTCCCTGCTGATGCTTGCTGGGGCTTGAGCATCCTCCCTCTGAGGTATGGCCTTCTCAAGCCCCTGGTACCCACTGTGCTCCAGGAGTCCTACTTTTCACCAACTAAACTCTGTGTGTATCTCACTAAGCTTTCTTGGGCTTCCTGCAACTGTGCATTTCTCCACTAGCCGAGAAGCCACCTTCCCTGTCTTTCCTCTTTCAATTCTGTTCAAAGAAGCTTCTCAGACAAATGTCTGCAAAATCAGTTCTCCAGGAAGAGGCCTGAGTTCTGGAGAAACTGTGACCTGGGTTCACAAGGAGCCTGATCCAGGTGCCAAGATCCACTCCAGGCACACTGAAGAGAAAGAAAATACGTATTCAAACCTCAAACACACATGAGGAAAATCTGTTTTCCTGAAGATACATTGAGTAGAGGGAGACACCGACACCAGCCTGTGGCCGCCACATGCTCACACATTGGCATGCCACCTACCCTTCTACACCCCCACACACACAAGGATGTTGAGCCATTTGAAATTCCCACCCCATTGTTTGCCATCCAAAACCCAATACTTTATTCAGTTTAACCAAAGTAGTGCTAACTTGACACTAGACAGATCTCTTGTAAGTGTGAAATCCTTTTCTCTATTAAATTGCTTCTGCTACACAGGTAGGTTATTCCAGGCAAGCCCAGGCTCCCTTCACCCTTCTCCTCTGCCAGGCCCACAACATCAGCACCAATCTCTCCCCCCTGTGGCAGCCATTCATCTCACCACACCATTTTCCTATGCCCTTTTCAGATTTTAGGCAGTCTCAAACACACTGCTGTTAAGTATGCTATAACACACTAGGAAAGACGTGAATGTACTGGAAATTCCAGAAGAGAAAAAAAAGAACAGGATCTAATCATTACCAAGAACCCAGCTCAGCTTAGCAGCACAGATCGTTTCCTCTGCCTCTCAAAGGGGCCACGCCTTTCTTGAACTTAGGTACTCACACCCCTCTCAATAGTATCACACTGCAGATCTTCGTTCTGCCTTTGGTTTTAATTTAATGTCACTCAGGATGGGTAGCCTAACATTTGCTCAAAACGTTTGCTAAGAACTAGAGGACACAGTCATGGTTTCTGGGACATCCAAGGAGCCATCATTCTAAGCAAAACAGCAGGATAAGGGGTTACATTGTTGTGATGATGAAGGTATAAACTGAAGCAGGTGAAGAACTAAACACACCCAGTGTCCCGCACTTCTAAGGCTGGACCCCTGCATTTTCACCCACCTCTGCCCTCTTCAAGTCTTAAGAGACTAAGTGAGCAAAGGAGGTAAGGCCCCTCCATCTGTGGACGGTGCTCTCTGCCTGCGAAGGATACTTCTTTCACAGCCAAGTGCAACTTCCCAAGGCTAATTAAACTGGTCAATGAAGAAAGAAAAATACCACCAGGAAAATCACTGATCCTGATGATCAATAAGGTAACGAAGGCCCAGCCCTTCATGCTCTTGGCATTACATTCAAGACCTGAGCATTTGAGAGCTTTATATTGCTCCTTAAAGTATAATATAGGAGGGTTCACTTCCTAAGCCTTCTACACAGAGACTTACACTCAGCTCCTTGCATTTTTCTCTTAATTTTACCTCCTTCATCAGTGAACATGCAACCTTAATGATGTTCTCTCGTGCTGTTGCCATAGAGGCAGTCATCAGATATCTACTAAGTATCTAACATAATCAGCATTGTACAAGATGCCAGATGAACACTAAAGATCACTTCACACAGTGTTTCCTGAGATTCTCTTCTGTTATTTAAATAAGAATGTAGGTGTCTCCAAGTCTGCAATACTCTCCAAAGACAGTTGCCTAAACTTTTGCTGCTACGTCAGAACCCGATGGGAGGATCAGGTAGGGAAGCCATCAAGGTGTGGTTGCCTCTCTCTCGGGGTCTTCAGAGTGGGCTGCATTAGGAAAATCAATAGGTGATGACTTCATAAGATATCCCACACTTATTATATTTGCCTCAATTCACGTTTCCTCTAGGATTACTTAGAACATTCAGCCTTCGAGAACGTACATTCAGATACTTGGTGTGGTATTAGTGGTACTGAGGCCTGAACCTGGAGCCTCACACATGCTAGGCAACACCCTGCCATTGAGCTATTCAGCAGGAGACTGTCTTTCTTACTTCTACTGTCTGCCCAACACATGATCTTCTTAATTTCACAGGAACAATAAACTGGCTCTTTGGAGACTGTAAGGTAATTAATTAGGGAAGGCTTTCTGTAGGAGACTGTATTTTTCAGTGTTTCTAAAGCCCAGAAAGATACAATTCAATCACATGCTTTCTTTGTGGACGTATGTTTGTGTGGCCTGCATGTCTGTGTGTATACACTTTGGCATATATGTAGGCATATTTTTGTATGTAGGTACACGCATGTTCATGTAAGATTTGAGGCCAGAAGTTGATGTCAGGTACCTTCCTGGATTGCTGTCCTCTTTATATATTAATGCAAGGTCCTAAACTTGGACTCCCCATTTTGGAGAGTCTGGTTGGCCAGCTTGACCCAGAGATGCTCTGTCTCTTTCCTCTGTGCAATGGGATACAATCAGGCCACTGTGCCCACCCGCCACACCCACCCAGGTCTGATGTGGAGTGTGGAGATCCAGGCTCTTGACTTTATGTTCAGTCCTTTGCCCCTGAGCCAGCTCTGCAACTCTGTCACTTGTTTTTGAGCTGAACTAATCAGGGTCAACTGTGACCTATGAGTCTTACATGGTGAGGAAAATAAGCCATGGGAAGCAGGTCCTAATAATATTAGGCTATGGAGCAAGATCGCACTTTCTGTAACCACTGAGTTTCAGTGCTGTAGAAACTTGCCATCAGCACAAGTCACTACTGTGGCCAAACCACTTATTCAAGGCCATCGGTATTGACCTGCAGCAAGCTTACAGAGTGGAGAGTTCCCTTGTCCTCTATTCAATAGAGAACAGTTTCCTTAGCAACCCAAAGTTTGTGCTTGAGCATTTTTTTTTTGCTATTTCTAAAGTACAAGCATGGAGTCCCACCACCTGTTTCAGAAATAGATTTCTCTCCTTCAAATGACTGAAATAGCCCAGTAGCACATCAGTGTAACCTTGTACTATACTTTTACATATCATCCTTATGCTCAAACCTCAGCGAAATCGTGCAAATGGAGTTCCCGACCATCTGTCTTTGATTGACCCTCACTCTGTCGCTGTGTTCCCTTTGCCTGTCATCCTTACCTGTGCATCCTTACCTGTGTGGTATAAATAGATATTAAATTGACCCTCATTCTGTCGCTGTGTTCCCTCTGCCTTCTCATCCTTAACCTGTAAACCCTTACCTTTGCGGCATAAATAGATATTTTTTTTCTTTTGTCAAGGATATTTATTTATTTATATTTTTGAAAGGAAACTTGGGCCACTTTACATAGTAAAGGAGGTAATTATAATTTCTCATTAATATATGTTTTATAAGCACAGACACTGAGGTATAACAAGAGTTATAAAAGCATGACAGTTATGAGCAGACACACTGTATGTATGTGATATATATACACATATATATATATTCATATACAATATTTTGCCAGACATTGTAGCATATGCCTATTATCCTAGCAGTCTGGGGTCAGAGGCAAGAGGACTATGACTCTGAAGCCAGCTTGGGGTACACAGCAAGTCACTGAATCAAAAAACTAAACACACATGCAAAAGATATGTTCAAAGGTGAAATGCTGAAGCGGAGATATAGCTCAGTGGTAGAGTGTTTGTCCAGCATGCTCAAGGCCTTGAGTTCCACTCATAACACTAAAAAAGAAGGAAGGAAGGAGAGCTAGAGAAAGAAAGAAAGAGAGCGAGACAAAGAAAGAAAGAGAGAGAAAGAGAGAGAGAGAAAGAAAGAAAGAGAGAGAAAAAGAAAGAAAGAAAGAGAGAGAGAGA
>LOEQ01007884.1:29754-46624 GCA_001685075.1 Bramus lutescens
TGTTGAGAGTTCTCTGTTTAGGTCTGTACCCCATTTTTTTATTAGATTATTTGTTCTTTTGATGACCAATTTCTTGAGTACTTTATATAATTTGGAGATCAGCCCTCTGTCCGATGTGGGGTTGGTGAAGATCTTTTCCAAATCTGTAGGCTGTCGTTTTGTCTTGTTGTCTGTGTCCTTTGCTTTACAGAAGCTTCTCAGTTTCAGAAGGTCCCATTGATTAATTGTTTCTCTCAGTGTCTGTGCTACTGGGGTTATGTTTAGGAAGTGGTCTCCTGTGCCAATGCAGTCGAGTATACGTCCCACTTACTCTTCCAGTAAGCTTAGTGTGGTTGGTTTTATGTTACGGTCTTTGATCCATATGGACTTGAGTTTTGTGCATGACAATAGATACGGATCTATTTTCATTCTTCTACATGTTGATATCCAGTTATGCCGGCACCATTTGTTGAATATGCTTTCGTTTTTACATTTTATATTTTTTTGCTTCTTTGTCAAAAATCAGGTGTTCATAGGTGTGTGAATTGATATTCGGGACTTCCATTTGATTCCATTGGTCCTCCTGTCTGTTTTTATACAAATACCAGGCAGGTTTTCATTACTGTAGCTCTATAGAAGAGCTTAAGTCAGGGATTTAATGTGATGCCTCCAGTAGTTCCTTTATTGTACAGGATTGTTTTGGCTATCCTGGGTTCTTTGCTTTTCCACATTAAGTTGAGCATTGTTCTTTCGAGGTCTATGAAGAATTTTGTTGGGATTTTGATGGGCATTGTAATAAATCTGTAGATAGTTTTTGGTAAGTTTGTCATTTTATGATGTTATTTCTACCTACCAAAGAATATGGGAGATCTTTTCATTTTCTGTTGTCTTCTTCAATCTCTTTCTTCAAAGATTTAAAGTTCTTGTCATATAGGTATTCTACTTGTTTGTGTAGAGTTACTCTGAGATATTTTATGTTATTTTTGGCTATCATGAAGGGTGATGTTTCTCTGACTTCTTTCTCAGCCAATTTATCATCTTTATAAAGGAGGGTTACTGATTTTTTTAAGTCAATCTTGTATCCTGCTATATTACTGAAGGTGTTTATGAGTTGTAGGTGTTCCTTGATTGAATTTTGATGGTCACTTACGTAAATTATCATATCATCAGCAAACAGTGAGTGTTTAACTTCTTCTTTTCTGATTTGTACCCCCTTGATCACATTTTGTTGTCTTATTGCTCTAGCTAGAACCTCAAGTACCCTATTGAATAGGTATGGAGCAGTAACCTTGTCTGTTGATGATTTCATTAGGATCACTTTGATACTGGCTGTTTTATTTAGTTTGATATTGGCTGTTGGTTTGCTGCATGTTGCCTTTATTATGTTTAGGTGTGTTGCTTGTATCCCTGCTCTCTCCAAGACCTTTATCATGAAGCAGTGCTGTGTTTTTGTCAAAGGCTTTTTCAGCATCTAATGAGATGATCATGTTGTTTTTTCTCCAGTTTTTTTTATATGGTGGATTATATTTTTGGAATTTTGTATATTGAACCATCCCTGAATCTCTGGGATGAAGCCTACTTGGCCATGGTGGATGGTTTTTCTGATATGTTTCATTTGGATTCAATTTGCCAGTATTTTATTTAGTATTTTTGCATCAGTGTTCATGAGTGAGATTGTCTGTAATTCTCTTTTTTAGTAATGTCTCTATGTGTTTTGGGTATCAGGGTAATTGTAGCATCATAAAAAGAGTTTGGCAATGTTCCTTCTGTTTCTATTGTGTGGAAAAATTTGAGGAGTTTTTGTATTAGTTGTACTTTGAAAATCTTGCAGAATTCTGCACTGAAACCATCTGGTTCTGGGCTTTTTTTAGTTGGCAGTTTTTTGATGACTGTTTCTACTTCTTTACAAGTTATAGGTCTGGAGTAGGAAGTCCTTCTGTATATGTGTTGCTTTTATTGGTTAATGAATAAATAAACCACTTGGGACTATAACAGGGCAGAATAGAGCAAGGTGGGAATTCCAAGCAGAGATAAAGGAGGATAAATGCAGAGTCAGAGAGACACCATGTAGCTGCCTAAGGAGACAGATACTAGAACTTCACCCTGTCTGGGTGGCCAGGAGTCCTATAAGCAGTCTCTGCCTGGAAAATGGCACCAACGTGGGCAACTATATCCACATAAAACCTGAGAGAACTTGGGAAATAATTATAGATACAAAAGAACAGAGTTAAGCACAGCTTCTTGGTAGCAACATTCTCTCAGTTAGGTCCTGTTTGCTAGAGCACGTCTCATTTAATAGACACTTCCTGACTCAGCTTTAGTTGCCAAAACCTTGCAGTTCTTTTAAGATGCCCTACCACCGAACACTTAAATGCTGTTTATGTATAGCTGACAGCATGCTTCTTGGTGGTGGCAGGGACCTTGAAACTCCACAGACTTGTGGCAATAAACATGGCTGTTACCAGTACCTCTGCCATGAAGCTAGACTCTCAGAAAGGTAAGGAATGGTGTGGATCCAACCTTTAAAGCCATGGCTTTATTCCTAGCCATATCACTTAGTAAATTAAACACTCATGTGGTCAGGGAAAAAAAGATAAACAGTAAAGATAGATTCAGATGAAAAAAACCTCTAAATGGTTTACAGTATGTTTAAAAATATATGTAGGCTTGGGCGAGAAAAGAAAAGGGGTAAAGTCCTTAAAAAGAAAAGAAAAAAAGAGAGTAGTTGGATGTGGGGTACATACCTCTAATCCCAGCACTCAGGAAGCAGAGGCAGGGGATCTCTGTGAGTTCAAGGACAGCCTAGTCTACAGAGTGAGTTCCAGGACAGCCAAAGATACCCAGAGAAACCTTGTCTCAAAAAGCCAAAAATTAAAAATAAAAATAAAAGATATAGAGTTCAAAATAAAGCCACGTAAAGATGGAAAATACACATAGAATCTGGATATTGTATGTTATTGTGTTGTCTTTTAATTGTTTGATGCCTGAGGAAGGAGCAACAACTGCTAAAATACATTTGATTATAAATGCTGATGTATTAATATATTTTGAAAATTCCTTGGCTTCAAAATTTAAGTCAAAATATATGCTACTTTGAAGAAGAGGTTTTGCTTTTGTATCCATAAGAAATGAGGAGCTGTGAATTCATTATGGGTTAAGAAAAACCAGGTTTGATCAAGGAAGACCCCCTGAAAAATTCCTGATAGAAGCAGATGGCCCAGATGATCCAACATTTCAGAGCACTTCTGTTGTATTTTCCTCTGAGTTCTACATCCAGAACAGCCTCAAGACTACTGGCTGAGATGATCAAGCCTCACAGTATATTCCAGTCAGGACTTTACCATAATCCTAAATTTTCTTTAGGTCCCCAAAAGATTATCAATGCCCCCAATCAACAGGAAGTAGCCTAGAAAACTACACACACATTACCCAAAAAAATGGATTATGGATATTTGTCTTTTTTAGAGTGTTGATTACAAGTTGTTATGGATATGGGTTAAATTGTTATGTTATAGATCAGGAAAGAAGCTAAACAAAAGAGATTAGATTCAGAGTTCTTGTTTTGAAAAGATGAAAGGGGGTAAGTACTATGGGACAATGGTCTTGTACCCTGTTTATTTTACATTTGAGGGTGCCCTTGTATTTGGGGCATAGATGTTCAGTATTGATATTTCCCTTTGATAGATTTTTCCTGTGACAAATATGAAATGTCCTTCCTTGTCTCTTTTGATTGACTCTAGTTTGAAGTCTATTTTGTTAGATATTGGGATAGTTATATCAGCTTGTTTCTTAGATCCACTTGTTTGGAAAATTTACAGCCAATCATTAACTCTGATGTGATGTTTGTCTTTGAGGTTGAGGTGTGTTCTCTTTTGCAGCAGAAGGATGGATTCTGTTTTTATATCCAATCTGTTACCCTGTGGTTTTTTTAGAGGTAAGTTGAATCCATTTATATTAAGTGGTATTAATAAAGAGTGATTGCTAGTTCCTGTTTTATTTTAGTTTTTGTTGTTGATAATATTATTGTGTGTATTTTTCTCTTCTTTGGGATTTGCTGCTGTGAGATCATCTATTGTCTGTGTTTTTGTGGGTGTAGCTGATTTCCTTGGGTTGGAGTTTTCCTTCTAGTACTTTGTGTAGGGCTGGGTCTGTGATTAGGTATTGGTTAAATTTGGTTCTGTCCTGGAATATCTTGCTTTATCCATCTATAATGCCTGAAAGTTTTGCTGGGTATAATAGTCTAGGCTGCATAATACTTGACCAGGACCTCCTTGCTTTCATTGTTTCCATTGAGAAGTCAAGTGTAAATCTGATAGCTCTACCTTTATATTTTACTTGGACCTTTTCCTTAGCAGCTCTTAATATTCTTTCTTTATTCTGGATGTTTAATGTTTTGATTATTATGTTGCAAGGGGACTTTTTTTTTGGTTTGGTCTATTTGATGTTCTGTAAGCTTCTTGTATCTTCATATGCATGTCCTTCTTTAGGTTGGGAAAGTTTTTTCTATTTTGTTGAATATATTTTCTGTGCTTTTGAGTTGGACTTTTTCTCCTATCCCTATTATTTTTAGGTTTGATCTTTCCACAGTGTCCCATAGCTCCTGGATATTTTGTATTAAGCTTTTGTTAGTTTTAATGCTTTCTTTGACTGGTGAGTCTATTTCCTCTATTGTATCTTCCATGTCTAAGAGTCTCTCTTCTATTTCTTAAATTTGGCTGCTTATGCTTGCTTTTGTGGTTTCTGATCATTTTCCCATGTTTTCCATTTCCGGAATTCCCTTGATTTGTGTTTTCTTTATTGTATCTATTTCAGTTTTCAAGTCTTAAATTTTTTCTTTCATCTGTTTGATTGCTTTTTCTTGGTTTCTTTAAGGAATTTGTTGATTTCTTTTAAATTTTTTGTTTGTCTTTCCCACCTTTTCTTTGGGTGTTGCAGGAAGCTGCTTGCTTGTTCTAGGCTACCCAGACTCTAGAAATAACCACTTAGAAACTGTATTAATTAAATCACTGCTTAGCCTATTAGCTCTAGCTTCTTAATGGCTAGCTCTTACATCTAAATTTAACCCATTTCTGTTAATCTGTAAATCGCCATGTGGTTGTGGCTCACTGACAAGGTTCTGTCCAGGGTCTGTCTTTGGTATGGCTACATGGTGTCTCCTGACTCCTCCTCCTTTCTCCCAGAATTCAGTTTAGTTTTCCATACCTAGCTCTGTTCTACCCTATCACAGGCTAAAACAACTTTTTTATTCATTAACCAATAAAAGCAACACATATACAGAAGGACTTCATACACCATTTGAGGAAAATTTTCAGTTCCTTTTTAAGGGCCTCAAACATTCTCCTAAGTTATTTTTAAGTCATTTTTTTCTGCTTCATCTGTGTTGGGGTGTTCAAGTCTTGTTAGTCTAGAACCACTAGTTTTTGATGATGCTTTGTTGTTCTTTGTAATGCTGAATGTGCTCTTACCTTGTTGTCTACCCATTTTTTTCTCTGATTGGTATAGATGGGGCTGTTCCTCTGGAGATTACTCTCCCAGGTGACAGTGGATCCAAGGCTCAGATAGTTGCTCCCTGTGGTGAAGTTGGGGCCATGGTTCCAGTCACCCCAGAGGTTGCTTGGCATTCCCAGAAGTTTCTCAGTGCTCCTAGAGTTTGCTCTACAATCCTGCAGGTCATTTGGGCCTGCTACCATGGAGGTCACTTGCTTGGGCCTTCTCCTGAAGAAGTCACTGGTTTGGGCCTGCTCCTGCAGAGGTCGTGGGCCCAGTCCCATGAGAGTTGCTGGCTCCAGGCTCCTTGAATTCCAGAATGTCATTATGATCTGGGAATTCAACCAAAAGCCATCTTGGTTTATGTTGTCTACCCAAAAAGTTCAGACTGTACCCCTTTCCCTAGGCTCCATATATACTAGGGCCTGCAGCTTCAGAAGCCTTATGGGAGGCCAGGCTGGTTCTATGCTTTCTAGGTAAGACACTGTGCCCATTAAACCCCTTTAAGCCTGCCCAACAACCAGGCCCCAGACTGTACCCACCCTTCCCACCCTGCTCCATATTCTGGTTTACAAATAGAAAGGACAATATTCCACCATTAGACCCCAGCTATCCTATGACAGCAAGACAACAATCCAACACAGCTGAACCAAAAGAAAACACCCTTAAAAATGGCTCTATAAAGATGATAGAGGTCCCTAAAGAGAATATAAAAAATTCCTTAAAGAAATTGAGGAAAATACAAACAAAAAGTTGTAAGAAATTAATAAATCTCTAAAAGAAAGCCAAGAAATAACAAACAAATGAAGGAAACTGTTTAAGACCTGAAAATGGACCATAAGCAATAAAGAAAACACAAAGGAACTCCTGGAAATAGAAAATCTGGGTAAGCAAAAAGGAACTATAGTTGCAAGCATCACCAACATAATACAAGATATGGAATAAAAATGTCAGGCATTGATGAAGTGATAGAGGAAATAGTTTCATCAATCAAAGAAAATAATAAAAAATAATAAAAAAAAATTCCTAACACAAAACATCCAGGAAATCTGGAACACTGTGAAAAGACCAAACATAAAACTAATAGAAACAAAAGAAGAAACCCACCTCAAAAACCTAGAAGAAAATATAATTAACAAAATCATAGAATAAAGTTTTACCATGCCTATAAAAGTACAAGAAGCTTAGAGAATACCAAATAGATTGGATCAGAAAAGAAAACCCTCACCATACAATAATCAAAACACTAAACATACAGAACAACAACAAAAAAGACTGTTAAAAAGAGCATGGGGAAAGGACTAAGAAGCATATAAAGGCAGATCTATTAGAATCATACCTGAATTCTCAGTGGTCACTCTAAAATCCAGAAGGGCCTGGACTGATGTCTTGTAGATTCTAAGACACCATGTATATCAACCTAGCAAAACTGACAATCATCATAGATGGAGAAAATAAGATATTTCATGACAAAGTCAAATTTAAACAATATCTATCCACAAACCCAGCCCTACAGAAGATGCTAGAAGTAAAACTTTAATTCAGGAAGTTAACTACACACACAAAAACACAGGCAATAGATAATCTCACACCAGCAAAATCCAAAGAAGCAAAATACACACACCCACACTCACATACCACTACCAACAACAAAATAACAGAAGCTAACAATCACTGGTCATTAATATCCTTCAATATCAATGGACTCAATTCACCAATAAACAGACACAGGTTAAAAGATTGGATACAAAACCAGGATCCACCCTTCTGGCGCATACAAGAAACACATCTCAATATCAAAGACAGGCACTACCGCAGAGAAAAGGGTTGGGAAAAGATTTTCCAATAGGATGGTCCTAAGAAACAAGCTGGTGTAGCTATTAACAAAATATACTTCAAACCAAAATTAATCAAAATGTAGAATGTCATTTCATATTCATCAAAAAAAATCCACCAAGATGAAGTTTCAATTCTGAACATCTATGCCCCAAATGCAAGGGCACCCACATTTGTGAAAGAAATATTAATAAAGCTTAAAACACACATAGAACCACACTCAATAATAGTGGGAGACTTTAACACCCCACTCTCACCAATGGACAGGTCATCCAAGCAGAAACTAAACAGAGAAATAATGGAACTAAAAGATGTCATGACTCAAATAGATCTAACAGGCATCTACAGAACATTTCACCCAAACACAAAAGAATAGACCTTTTTCTCAGCACCTCATTGAACCTTCTCCAAAACTGACCATATACTTAGTCACCAAGCAAATCTCAACAAATACAAAAAGTTGAAATAAACCCTGTATATTATCAGAGCATCATGGATTAAAGCTGGATTTTAACAACAGAAACAGCAGAAAGCCTACACACTCATGGGAGCTAAACAACACTCTATTGAGTAACCACAGGGTCAAGAAAGAAATAAGAAAGAAGTTAAAGACTTCCTAGAATTCAATGAAAATGAATGCACAACATACCAAATTTATGGGACACAATGAAAGAGGTGCTAAAAGGAAAGTTCATAGCACTAAGTGCCTTCATGAAGAATTTGGAGAGATCTCACACTAGTGACTTAACAGCACACTAGAGGGAAATGAAGCAAACACATCCCAGAGAAGTGGATGGCAGAAAACAGTTAAACTGAGGGCTGAAATCAATAAAATAGAAACAAAGAGAATAATACAAAGAATCAATGAACAAAGAGTTGACCATTCAAAAAAACAACATAATAGACAAACCCTTATCCAAACTAGCTAAAAGGCAGAAAGAATATTCAAATTAACAAAATCAGAAACAATAGACTCTGAGGAAATCCAGAGAACCATCAGGTCATGTAAAACCTGTATGCCACAAAGTTGGAAAATCTAAAAGAAATGGACAAATTTCTTGATTGATACCACTTACCAAAGTTAAATCAAGATCAGATAAACAATTTAAATAGATCTGTAACCCCTAAGGAAATAGAAGCAGTCATGAAAAGTCTCCCGGGGGGGGAGGGGGGAGCCCATGACCAGACAATTTTAACACAGAATTCTACCAAACTTTCAAAGAGCTAATACCAATACTTTCCAAATTATTCCACCAAATAGAAATGTAAGGAACATGGTCATAACTAAAAGAAAAGAGAAGGGAAGAATGACACTGCTTCCCAGAACAGGGTCAGGAAGCAGGAGTCAGACAGCCCTGGTAGAAAGGCCTGCAAGCCTTTCTATGGGACAAGCCATAGCTCTACAAGCCTCAACTCCATTGCAGGCTTCTATAAGGCAGTGCTGCCTCTGGCAGACAGGACAGCGGCAAAGGGAATTCCATTTGGCACGCTCTGTGAAGAAACTTAAAGAGGCACAAGACCACTGCAGTAACAAAGACAGCCTTACACGGCACAAAACATACTTGTAGACCAATGGATATAATAATAGCGAGGACCCAGAAATCAGCACACACAGCTGAAGTGCATCTTCGGCAAAGATGCGAAACATACATCAGGAAAAAGTCTCTTCAACAAATGGTGCTGGGACAAATAGATACCCTCTTGTAAGAAAATGAAACTAAATCTATAACTCTCAGTTCAAAACAGATCAAAGACCTTAATGTAAGACCTGAAACATTGAAACTGCTTAAGCAACATTTCAGAATGTAGGCATATGCAAGACTTTCTGAAAAAATAGTTCCATAGAGCAGGAAATAATCTCAGTAACTAACAAATAGAATTGCATGAGACTAAAAGGCTTCTGTGCAATAAATATAGTCTACAGTGAGGGAGGACATCTTTAACAGCCACACAGCCAAAGGGAGATGAGTAATGAATTCCAAAACGGAAACAATGAAAACCAAATCTTCTAGTCGATAAGCAGGCCAATGAATTGAAAGACCGCCCTCCCAAGTCTAACACAGTGCTGGTGGGGTGGTAAGATGCCATAGTCAATATGCAAATCTGTATGGAAGTTCCCCCCCCCAAAAAAAAGTTTAAAACAACCACGTTATCCAGCTACATCACAGTTGTGCATAGACCCAGAAAATTGTAAGTGAACAAATCAGAGTTACTTACACATCCAAGTTTGCTGCTCTATTCAAACAGACAAAATATTTATCAAGCCTAGCTGTCCATCAAAAGATTAATAGATAAACAAAATGCTACACACTCACACACATGGTGAATTATTAAATAATAAAAATGCAAAAGCTAATTATCACGACTGTGATAACAAAAATTCAGTTGTAACAACCAAGCAATAACCAGTCTTTCAAACTGACTCTGTGTGTATTATATATGATATATATCTATATTTAAATATTCAGCCATAAAGAAAAATAAAATTATGGCATTTGCAAGAAATTGGACAGACTTAGAAATTATGAAATAAAATTAGACAGATCAGAAAGACAAATATCACATTTTTCTCTAATGTGCAAAATCTAAATTTAAATTTCTATCATACACACACACAACACACAGAGCATGAAAATACAAAGGGGCTAGGAGAGGAGAGAAGAGGAGAGGAGATGAAGAGGCCTGACTGTAGGAAAGGGACAAACAGAAAGCAGATATCTTGGGATAAGAAAAGGCAGAGAGGATGGACAGAGAAGCTCCTAGTGTTCTTAGTCACCGCTTCCTTTTCTGGAACCTTGCGACACTGTGCTTGCCTTGGAAGAGCAGTTTGCTCTGCAGGTTGAAAGGCTGTGTTGTCCATTGGCAAGCCTGCTTATTGTTTGGTTGCAGGACCTGAGTTTCTACCATCACAGCACTGGCAATAATTAGCTTTTACACTTTCATCTTTTGCTAGTAAGTGCTCAAATACAGGTAAGTTGCCAGTCTTTTGCAGGAAGAGCTTCACATCTTGTTTATTGTGTGGTAGGAAGTAGAACAAAAATCATTGATGTGCTGCTTCTAACCATAGCAAATCTGCACTAATCAGGCTTCTCCAGGGAGACAAAAGGATGCATATGTAGATACAAGAGGGATCTAGGTGGAGAATTACTCACAGTGGTTGGTTGAAAAGCTCCCCACCAGCTTGCTTAAACACTGCAGATCCAGGCATGTCAGGCCTAGTCTCAAGCCCTTGGAACTAACCCACAGTCTGACACTGAAGATTCAAGGTCCCAGGAGCCACTGATGTAAGTTTTGGAGAACAAAGACCAGAACTTTTGATGTCCAAGACAGCAAATTATAACCCTGCCCTATGGGCCAGAGAGATGGCTCGGCAGGTGAAATTATCCGCTGGAAAGCCTGACAGCCTAAGTTTGATGCCCCAGATATATACAACAAGAGCAGACAATGAACTCCTGCCAGCTGTCCTCTGGCATCCACTAAGGTGCTATTGCATATACACAAATAAATGAATAAATGTTTCTTTAAAAAACAATAATAACCAACAAAAACCAACCTATCCTAGCTTGCAAAGCAGACCAATTCACCTTTATGTATTTTTCCTGTACGGGCCCAGACCTGTTGTGTGGCACCACCCGTACCAAACATGATTATCCCCACCCATTCCACCAGCCTCAGATATGAAAATCCTCTAGTAGCTACCTCAGAGACACATACTAAATAAATAACACCTGTTCCAGTTTCTCGGGTATTCCTTCTACTTGATGTCACCAACATACACAAAATAGAAATATACCAACACCTTCCCCAGAATTTAGCTTCCTATTCCTCCTGTGTAACCTTTTAAAAAAGGTGGGAGGGGGTGAGAACTAAGGTTTCCAAGATATTAGATTCTAGAATGTCAATATTTGGGGTTTTGCTATCTTAAGATTATGATGTTTGAGATTTTATCTTTAGAGATTTTGTTCTTTTGGATTTCAATGTTTGTGATTTAGGCTTTGAGGATTGTGACTCTCAGGACTGCTGGCCACTGTTAGTCTGTGGTTTCCTCCTATCCGTTCTGCCTCTCTTTCCACCATGTGGACACACAGCATCAGTGATGTGATTGCCTTACTAGTTCATCCAGATGACTAACTTCCTCATACCAAGGTGTTTTAAATCTTTCCCTTGAAAACTGGGTGTAAGCATATAATAAATACGAAAAGTAGTCCCCAGTTCTACCAGGCAAACGCCATCCCCAGTCCCCACACCACACAAAGAAGCATCCAAAAGAATCTCAAGGAAGCATCCAATTAGAATCTAATCAAAGCACCCAATAGAATCTCATGTTTCTGCCTCTGGTTCATACACTCTTCCCAAGCCACCTTTGTCTGTACCCTTGGAATAATTATAGCTCTCATGATTGGCAGTCCCAGTGCTCCTGGATCCCCAGGGTTGCTGGAATGAAGCCACCATCTTCTAAGAGACTGCCTTTTGAGGACCACACCACATCCAGACTCTATGTGGATCAGTGATGTCCTCCAGCAGATTGAAACCCACATGAGGAATTTGTGTGTATATTGTCATTCTATATTTCCATTACCTGGTCTGGAAGAGAAGTTCTAAAATATTTAAATGAATGAATGAGGGGCAGGATTATCTATTTCAAAGCTCTCAATAGGAACATATAATTAGAGGAGATAATGAACAAATATGGGCAAATACAGTATGTATCCCCAAAATTGCATTCTTAGTCCATTCCTGTGCAAAATCAATAGGCAAGAATCACAAGATGTGAATGAGGTCAGAAAATATACCATGCTCCAAAAACTCACCTGATAACAAAGCTTCCTAGCAATGAAGAGGCTGGGATATGGAATCTGCTTTACAAAAAGTCATACAGTAAACTTGACTCCTTCCAAGTTATTAACACCTACCCCCTCCCAAAGTAAATAATATTAAATACTAAAGTTTCTTTCATTGAAGCCATAGAAAGAATCCAAGGGTTAGGAATATTTGAGAAAAAAAATCATACAATCCCCAAACAATAAACATAATGAACTTGGCCAGAAGTCTTAGAACATAATGGCAAAATTAAGAATGAAAGGACAAAGGTCATAAAATACTGGACTTAACTTTTCATACTGGGAAACTGGGTTGTGTTGCTGGAATATGTCTTAACTCCACAGGATGATTGTTTGGGCTCACAGTTGTGGACTTTCAGTCCATGCTTGGTTGATCCATTGCTTTGGACTTGTGATGTAGAACATCAGACCAAGGAGAGTGTGAAGGCAGAAAGTACTTCATGGTTTCCAGAAATCAAATAGGGAGGAGGATGCCAAAGTGCCAATACCACACCAAGGTCATATACCTCCAGTTCCTTCCACCAGGCCCTACAGCCTGAAGGTTCCAGCCACGTTAATAAGAGCTACCGGATGATGACCAAGCTTCCAGTCCTGAGCTCTTGGGGACACTTAAGATCCAAATAACAGAGGCTATCCATAAATGTTTTCATTGTGTGTGTGAGCACATATGTACATGTGTCTGTGTGGCGCATGCATGTATGCAGGTGTGTTCACCCATGCAGGCAGGCACATGTGGAGATGAGAAATTGACATCAGAAGACCCCAATCATTTCTCCATGTATTTCTTTGTTTTGTTTTATTTCATTTTTATCATGGACTGCTACTGAACCTGGAAACCACTCTTGTTTAGACTAGTCTGCTGGCAAAGATAAGCTTCAGAAATCCACCTGTATCACCCCACCCCCACTGCAGTTTTAGGCTGTCTTAGGTTGCTGTTGCTGGGATAGAACAGCAAGAGCAAAGAAGCTGCGGAGGAAAAGGTTTATTCTACTGACACTTCCATATTGCTGCTCAATGAAGGAAGTCAAGACAGGCACTCGCACAGGGCTGGAACCTTGAGGCACGAGCTAATGCAGAGGCCATGTTAGAGTGTTACTTACTGGCTTGCTCATCATGGCTTGATCACCTTCTTTCTCATAGAAGCCAGGACCTCCATCCCAGGGATAGCAACACCCACAATGAACAGGGCCCTCACCCATCATGTGACTCAGTTTCCATCTGGGAGCCATTTGAATTCAAGCTTGTCTGCTCTGCTTTTTCCAATAACCCTACTAACCTTGAGGGCTGTGAGAGACTTCTGATTTAGCCTAGGGAAGAGCACCGTGCTCATGAGAAAAGAAGACTCTATCTAGTAGACCATATACTGCTAACACCAAACCTCAGGAGCAGCAAGATGGAGGTGAGGCTGCTTCCGAGCAGCAAGCACGAGCTGGAGAGGAGGCCGCTCACTCAAGGACAGGAATGGTCTTGTGGTTAGATACTGACTGACCATCTGTGCTGTGCTTTCTTCTGTTTTTGTATATAAGCAAGTTCTAAAATAAACTCTGGTCTGTTTAGCAGTTTCAGCATGGCCAAACAGACTTCCCAATTCTATCCTGCCTCTTCTGTCTCAGTTTCTTTCATCTGACATTCCTTTGACCTTGAGGATCCCCAACCCAGGAACCCTAGCTGACTCTGTGGGAGCAGGCTCCTAAACACTGCTAACTAAGAAAATGCCTTGCAGCTGGATCTTATGGAGGCATTTTCTCAGTTGAGGCTCCCCCCACCCCCATCTGATAACTCCAGCTGTGTCAAGTTGACGTAAAACTAGCCAGCACATAGGCCTATGCCAACATGCCCAGCTTTAACACAGGTTCTGGAGATCTGACCATAGGTCCTCTTGCGTGTGAAGTGAGCACTTTGTCCACTGAGCCAAAGCCTCAGTCCATACCCATCAGCCTTTAAAAGATGGGTGGCCACGGATGGTACCGGTTATCCTAATTCACATTTGGCTAATACGTTTCCATCACAGTCTGGACTTATGACACAGCTGCTTTGCCCAGTGAAAGTAGTAGCAGACTTGGCCTGAGACTGGACACCTACATGATCTCACTTCCTCTCCCTAACCTCTGTCTTGCCTCATGAACATGCTCAAGCAGAGCTTCCACATACACCCTCGGGTTAAACAAGTGGGTCCCATTGCTGGCGCTCGCCATGCTCTCCCACACAACAGGCATGTTACTTGGTGTAGCCAAGGCTAAAAGCAATACGTCAGCCTATGAATAAATGACTGTCTACAGCTGTTATAAGGAAATATAGTTGATATGTGAAATTACCATTTGAAAAGCAAGTCTTCCTTTAGGGGTTTGTAGTAAAGGCATATTTACCTTGTCCAAGGAAAGCCATAGCCCTTAGCTTATTGTGAAGAGTACTGCAAGAATACACATCATAGCATTCCAGCTCATGGGGACATTTATTGTGGCATTGTTCACAATAAGAAAATAATTGGAAACCATAAAAATTATCATCGATGAGGAATGGGTTAAAAACCTTGACAGCTAAAAAATATGTAGCAATTAAAAATTATGTATATATTTTATAGTAGTACCACAACCTGTTTCACTGCATAATATAAAAGAGCCATACAACAATATACATACTTTATATGTTGCAAACATATCTGGGTGTAGGATGAATGTTTGGAAGTATATACAAAGTGTTAACAATTTTTACTTCTAGCAATAGAAAGGAGTGGCCATGGGAGGGAATTTTATAGTAACTTTTCTACACACAGGTTTATTTTTAATGTACAGTTTTACACAGTGTGTTTCTCTTTTTGATAAGAATTTTAATGCAAAGAGAATTTTTATAGAAATAAAATTACTCATGTGTGTGTGTGTGTGTAGTGGTTAAGAGAACCAAGTAGAGAGGAATACGATCATTAACATGCTTCCATTTACATTCTACTTACCTCAGTGTGAACTCATTTCTCTAACTTTGCTGAAGCTGAGGCATCAACATCATAATTTCAATAAAATTGAGTTTATTAAATGCATCCATGTTGCTTATAAGTCTTAGAAAATATTCATTTTCTTATTTGTGTCAAAGGCTGCTTGGAAGATTGATAGAGCATCGCTTAGAGAATGTTCTAGAATTCAGAGGAATGTGTGTTCGTATGAATCATTACTGGTTACCATATCCTCATGCACACTTAGGGACAAAGATCAGAGATGAAGAGTCAGGCATGCAGTTCAGTTGTAAAGCAGCTTCCCAGCATGCCTGTGGCCCTTGGCCCCATCTTTAGCACTGGGTTGGGGGAAAAAGGAGAAGAAACAACAGTGGAAATCAGTTAAACACACTTTCCCTTATTTGGTCTCAAGTTTCATCACAAAGAACCAAATCCCCTGAGCAAGTGTCATGGAAACGCAGGGAAGAGTGTTCCTTGCTTCCGCTGATGCAATGTTCTGCTATAGCAGAGGCTGCCTAGCCAAGTGTACTAGTCAGCCAGCTGGCAGGGCTTACATAGGAACTGAGAGGAACTTTGTGATGATCGCTGTGAAGGGACCTGAGCCACCAAGGGATTCATGACCTTGGGGTTGGCAGTTGGTAACTAAGATGCTGCTCACGGGGCAATTTTTCTTTCTTTGCATTAACTTTCCTGAGACTCCCACCTGCTACAAGTTATTCTTAAAGATGAATTCTGATCAAAAGGTACATAGAAAAACTATCTACATGATGGCTAGGCATGAGTCAGTTCAGAGCCCTGAAGGAGAAAACAGAAAAAAGAGCAATGCATTATTAGCCCGTCTAATTTCAACTTTCTCTGTGACACAAAATAGTGCAGACCCATACTGCATGCCTTGTGATGGAAGGGACACTAGGAAAATGTGAGATACTAAAGTGTATGGCTTGGGACCAGACACAAATTTGATATTTTTGTTGCCAAATTACAGCCATTAACTTGTTGACTGACCAGGAATTTCCACAGTTGAGCATGTTGAAGTATATTTGAAAGAGATATGTTTGGATATGGGCCTTTCCCCATTTCGTGAGGGAGCTGTTCTTCCCCGAGATTGCACTGGCCACACCAATGGAGGTGTGCTACGCACAACCACCTCACTGCTGTATTTGCAGCTTGGCTAGCTTCAGTTGATGTGCATGCCCATTAGTGAGCGTCTTAGAGCCGAGTGGAAAATAAAAGTCTAGAAGCAAAGCAGAAGGGAGTCATGTTCCCACTTATGAATGACATGGGATGGGGGCAGGTCCTATGAGCTTGACAGTGGAGGTGTCAACATTGGTCACAAATCACATGATCTGGTCTTGGCTTTGTAATAACTATTGCCATGTATGACAGTTTTCATTGCTGACTTGGCACAACGAGGGGATTTCAATGAGCAATTGTCTAGATTTGGTTGGCCTGTGGAAATTCCTGTGAGAGAATTTTTCCAGTGGGTTGAAGTAGGACTATCTATCCATTGTGAGTTGCACCATCCCCTGGGTGGAGATCGTGGATAGTTTTAAGAGTGGGCAAAGCAAGCAAGGCATTACGAACTGTTCTTTGCTCTTGAATAGGGTGTAATGTGACATGATATGGGATTTCCTTTGTATGCTGAGATTACTATTGATAAATTAAAAAAGTGGCTTTGGGCCTGTTGATAGGGCAGAACTTAGGTAGGTGAAGAAAATTAAGCTGAATGCTGGGAGAAAGAAGGAGAGAGAGAGAGAGAGAGAGAGAGAGAGAGAGAGAG
>LOEQ01007885.1:14063-24796 GCA_001685075.1 Bramus lutescens
ACCAACCAGCCAACCTGCCAACCAACCAACCAATCAACCAGCCAACCAGCCATCCAGCCAACCTACCAACCAACCAACCAAACAGCCAACCAACCAACCAACCCAACCAACCCAACCAGCCAGTCAGCCCAACCATCCAGACAGCTAACCAGCCCACCAACCAGCCAGCCCATTAAAACAGCAGCAACAACAAAACCCCAAGAGTAGTGTCCCACAAATTTGATGAGAGGGTAAGTCTTATGATAAGTACTCTTGCCACAACTGAAAATAAACAAGGCGAACTATATCAATCTGCTTTAACGTCTTCTGTTTCTCATTTCCTGTGGGCCTTGATTCTTGAGGATGGTGGCCAGGGTCCTATAGGCTGTCCAGGTCTGTCCTTCTCTCCCCCTAAGGCTGTGCTGGCCAGAGAAGTACCGTATGAAGTCAGGTGTGACAAGGCACATCTGTAACCAGCTCACGGGAGACTGAGGCAGGAGGATTGTGAGGTCAGGTCAATCTGAACTATGTACTCAAATCCGTCTCTTAGACAATTGAAAATGTTCTGCTAATCACATCAAAAATTTAATAAACCAATAACATTAAAAAAATTTGATAGTTGGATGGCAGCGGCATGTGTCTTTGATCCTAGCACTTGGGAGGCAAATGGACTTCTGAGTTTGAGGCCAGTATGGTCTACATAGTGAGTTCCAGAAGAGCTAAGGCCACTCAGAGAAACCCTGTCTCAAAACCCTAAAAAAAGAAAAATAAATGAGACAGGGCCCCATGAGTCCTAGGATGACCTCAAGCTCTCTATGTAAACAAGGATGCACTTGGACCTCTGCTCCTCCTGCCTCTGTCACCTGGTCACTGGGATTAGTGGTGTGTGCGTCTCCACACCCAGCCTAATCAGTGTTGGGGCTTGAACCCAGGGATTTATGCACGCTTGGTAAGCATTCTATCAACTGAGCCACATTCCCAACCTTAACATCCTTACTTTAATAGTGCTTTATTTAATCCAATATGTCTAAACTATTATTGACTGTTTCATCAACATGAAAACTATTATATTAAAATTCTGAATATTTGAGAATATTGGTGTATGTTTTATGCCCATTTTAGAAGAGTCAGCTTTCAAGGGCTCCGTGGCCCCACACACGGAGTCACTATCATATTGGACACTGCATGGCTTGATCCCTGGATCTAGATGTTCTGTGCGGAAGTCACTGTGGCCACACATGTCAGATCGTCTTCTTGATCTGAGCTTCCACGATCAACACTATGCTTAGCTCCGACTTAATCGTTTCTGGAGAAATGAGCTTTGTCCTCTCGTAATGCAGAATCTGTTGCTGGTACACTGTTGTGCATTCCTTCTGGCGGGACGCTGTTAAAGGAGTCCTGACCCACAGTCATGGAACACACGGAGAGCCAGATGACACATGTTTACATAACAATTATGCTTTGAATACATCGCACATCCAAGAGCCTGTCCAAACACCACTCAACACTCTAGGGTTATGGAAATATATTCTCAGTGTTTAAGTTCAAAAGCCCAAATGAACACATCAAATTCCCTGCCCTCAGAACTTCCAGTGCACAGATCAGGTATGGACAGATCTGTGCATCACCAGGACAGACTACCTGGCTTGGGCTACTTAGGGGTTTGTTTATCTCCTGGTTTTAGAGGTTCAAATCCAAGATGGTCCTCTTGGTTTAGTCTTAATGATGGTAATGGATGGAAGTCCTGCTGTGGGAAGTCCTTCAGCCCAATAGCATTGAAGACACCAGACCATTTGGGCATGGTCTCTTATATTATAAATGCAGCTATAAAGCTTGTGTGTGCACGCTTTCTCTCTCCACTGCTGGATTAGGTTCCTGTTCCCTAATCTTGCAGAAGACTATGATCTGTGAGTCTAGCCCTGAATAAAGAACCCTTTATTATACTCAGTTCTGAGCAAAGGTGGGACCACTTTGTAGCATCCATCTTCAAAGTCGATCATGGGTGTTTCCTGCAGGAGCCAGCAGTTCCATCTCACACCAGAGAGCAAAGGGTAGTGGGTGGTACTGTACTCAGACTTCTATGACAACCCTCTTGAAAGACTAGCAAGGAGAATTACCTTCTGTGGGGGTGCTCTCAATGACCTAAGCACCTTCTATTAGGTCCTGTCTCTCAGAGGGCCTGTCACCTCCCAAGAGTGTCACCCTATGGAGCAAGAATTCAATTATGATGTACCCTTAGTGGGGCACTCAAACCATATCCAAACCATAACACAGGGAGGGCGACAGGAAGAACAGGGAGTGAAAGGGCTGAGGGTGGTGGGCAGAGGCCTCACAACAGGAAGTGACTCTGATCAAACATGAGAAGGAACTGAGGAATTTATGTGGGAGGGTAGTACAGGGGGACAAGGGAGGGATCCGGAGTCAGGCTACGTGGGCTCGTATCCTTGTTCCAGAGTCTCTAGTTTCCATCCACAAGAGGAATGCGATTTATCCTCTCTAAACAACTCAAGCACCTGCTGGTAGCTGTGGGATGGTAGGTTTGCACATTGTGTACAATGCATATATGCAATGCAGGATTACACGAAGAAAAAAATAGTTTAGACACATCACAAGATTGTCACAGGCCTTGATGTAGAGAGAGGCCCAAATACAGCTAAAGTATTCTTAAGTCGAGAGCTTGGGGCAGCTACAGTGGAAGTGAGTCACAGCAGAGAAGGAACCTAGATCTTCAGAGGGTGTCTTTAGCTGAGGGTTGATCAGCATTTGATTGTGAGGCTACTATTGGGGGACAAGAAGGGCCACTGAGAAGGACTAAGTGGAGATATAGAAGCTCAGAATTACATGTGTTCTTGCGGTCAGAAAGGAAAGACCTCTGTGGTGGTTCATCTTGACCATCAACTTGATCATGTGAAGGAATGCTTAGGAGGTTCATAGAGCACGCCTCAGGGTGTGGTATCCATGAGAGTGTTTCTAGTGACAGGTCACGACAGCTCTGGCCTCATGAAGGGCTTAATACCACATCTTCCCCACCATGATGGGTCAAACCTGAAATCATGAGCAAGACACAACCCTGCCCTCAAATCCTTTATGTCAGGTACTCACTGTAGCAGCACAAAACTTACAGTGACCGTCCTCCGAACACAGGGCACTCTGAGCGGAATCCAGAAAATGCTTTTACCTCTGTTGCCACCAAACCAGCCCTAGCTTCAAGGTCATTGTGGACATGCCCCATAATCTTGAAAAACAAGCTTTCAAAACTCAAATTGTTCCAAGGAACTGACTGCATGTTAACGGGAAGTTAGAAAACAATTGAAGGATTGTTAAAGACTAAGTACTCAGCGGCGAAAAGTTCATAGTGCTTGGCAGCATCAAGGCAAGGAAGGAGAGAATGATGATGGGCCACAGAGGAGAGAAACTTAGTCAACAGCAGCAAACCCAGAACTGTCATAGATGAGAGAATATCAGTCAAAGCCATTGAGCCAGTTGCAAGAAATATACTTCGTGGACTCAAAGAGGCAGGAGGAAGTACATACAGGCACCCTCGCCGGCAACCTGGGAGATGTGGGGAAAGGCCAGATGGAAAATAGAAGGGTACAGTGGATGAACAGAGAGCAGGTTAGCCACTGAGAAACACAGGGAGAAAGTTCAAGACACAGGCAATGAGGAGAACCCCACCCCCCTCAAAACACAAAAGACTTTTAAAAGGGACTGAGACCAACACCAACACGGGTACCCTAATACTGTAGAGTGGGAGTCCCTGAAGAAGGGGCAAGGGAGGTGGTGGGACAGAAAATGAGTTTGAAGAAAAAGCATGAGTGAACATTCCAAATCTGATGACAGCCAATGAACTCAGAGATATAAAGACTTCAAGGAAACCCAGCAAATCTGGTCCCAGCAATTGTAACTGCGTGTGAGTTACAATACCCATTTGATCCTATTTTCCTCTGTCGTGAAAATATCTAACATACTGTTTTTATTCTTCCGTGCCAGACATTGTCCCAAGAGCTATACACAAGAAAGCTCCGTGGGTGCTGTTATTCTTGGACCCATTTCACAGATGTGGACACGGTGGGGGTCTCTCTGATGCTTAGGGGACTGCATGAAGTTTTCACAGCGCGGAAGCCTGGTGGACCCAGGGCTCAAAGCAGAGCCCAGACTCTTAGCCTCATTCTCTGCCTTTTCTCTGAACTCGTAAGGTGGGGAAGATGAGAGCATTTGCCTCATGGGCTTTTTACGAGGGCTGCACACGAGAACCCATGTGGATGTGTTTATTTAGCGAGTGTTCATTCATTTCATAAATAAGAGATTAAAACGTTTCAAGTTTGTGTAGAATGGCTGCTGCGGCGAAGACGCAGAGGGTTGATGAGAAGGACTACCGCCATTTACCAAACATGGCACAGAAGGACAGGGGGACAGAAGGACAGAAGGACAGAAGGCAGTCCTTTAGGTCCCTGTGGCCCTAGAAGAGACCCATTGTCTCTTCCAACATCACCAGCTACCTTTTCCCTGGGAAGGAAAAATGAAGGTGAACAGGGCTGCAGCCATTTCCTTCCTACCTGCCCCACACAGTGCTTGCTGGTGAGGCTGGGGGAAGACAGGTGGGAGCTGACTGGAAGCCTTCTGGCTCTTTGTCCTTGTCTGAATCAAATGATTGCTTTCTGTTTTATTTAAAGATACTGTCAGCTCTCAAACAACAGTAACACCACCACACACATAGGCTTGTCGAGTTGAAGATTCAGTGTGGTCTAGCTTCTAATGTGTTCTGTACTGCATTCTGGGAGATTTAATCTGCTCCGTGTTAGCTCAGTGTGCGTGCTGGTCAACTGTTCCATGTGGGGCATTCCGCATCTAGAAGTACCCATGGGACCAAGCGTCAGCGAAAGCTAAGCCTACAGTTTAGCAGGGCAGCAGATGTCACTACTGCACTATTCTATTATGTGTTTTATATTATCATAGGTGGAACAATCTTTTATGTAACTATGTGTTTGCATACATATTTTTTGTCAAAGCTAGGCTGACATCAGTGTTACACTGATTCTGTAAAAGTTCTCTTTATTATATCTTAGTATAAAAATAATGCAGGCTCCTTGTGAAGCATTTGGAACCCTGGGTAAAGAATCAGAAGGAATAACAAGTTATTAGTAATCCCCATAGCACACTTTAAATTCTGATGTATATTTTTTCCAGTGTTTTAAAAATGTCTATCTGATGAGATTAGGGTCACACTTCTAGAAATTGATTTGCCATGGACGTCTCTCTGAGCTATTGCTTATTCTCCCATATCATAAATTTTTGCATGTATCTGTAATAAATATACATTCAATGCAAATTTGAATTACACAGTTTGAAATAGTAGGCTATAAAATATTAATTAAATCTTGTTTTATGGGTTACATTTGAAACAATGTGACTCCTGTTTTGCACTTTTTCTCCTGCAGGAAATTTAATCTTGTATAATGTAAGGTTTGCCTTGAGCAAAGTCTTCAGAGGTTCAGTGTCTTACATAAACTGCCTGTCCTCCATGACCATTTGCTAAGACGGCCGGCCCCCTGTTGCTGGTCACTTAGTACCTCAAGGATCTTCTCTGAAGGTAAATCTTGATGCTCGCTCCTCCCTGATGAGCAAACTGCTAGATGTATAAAATTGTTGGACCATTTTTTTTAGTCTGTCTATCTATCTATCTATCTATCTATCTATCTATCTATCTATCTATCTATCTATCTAATCTATCTATCTACCTACCTATCGATCTATCTCTTTTATCTATCATTTATTAATATATCTATTTATCATCTATCAATATCTATCTATCATCTGTCTAGTGTGTGTGTAAGTGTGCACACACACGTGCAAATGTGTGTGCATGCTCATTTTTGGCATGCATGCAAGTGTAGATCAAAGGGTAACTTTAGGGAAATCGGTTTTCTTCTTCCACCATGCAGGTCCTAGGATGGAACTCATCATCAGGCTTCATGGTAGGTGCCTTTACCACAGAGCTGCCCTGCCAGCCCTGAGTCAGTATTTTGGATGAACACTCTGAAATTTCTGTCTTGACAATGGCATCAACATTTAACTTTAGTTTTAATTTTAAAAATATTTTATTTTTATTTTTATGTATGGACCTGTGTATACATGTATGTGTGAATGTGTGCCACATGTGTCTGGATACCAGTGGAAGCCATAAGAGGGTGTTGGGTTCCTTGGAGCCTGTGATGGCTAGTCTTATGTCAACTTGACACAAGTGAAGGTTGTCTGGAAAGAAAGAAGAATCTTAACTGAGAAAATGCCTCCATAGGATTGGCCTGTAGGCAAGTCAGTAGGACATTTTCTTGATTGATGACTGATGTGGGTGGGCCCAGCTCAAGGTAGGTGGTACCACCTGGAGCAGGTGGTCCTGGATGATGTAAGAAAGCAAGCTGAGCAAGCAATGAGGAACAAACCAGCAAGCAGCACTCCTCCATGGCCTCTGCATCAGCTCCTGCACCAAGGTTTTTGCTCTGTTTGAGTTCCTGTCCTGACTTCCCACAGTGATTGAGTGTAATGTGGAACTGTAAACTAAAATAAAGCATTTCCTTCCCAAGAGGCTTTTGGCTATAGTGTTTTATCACAGCAATAGAAACCCTAACTAAGATAGATCTGGAATTACAAGTGGTTATGAATCACCAGATGTGGCTGCTGGGACCCAAACTCAGGCTCTGTGCAAAGCCAGCACACACTCTTAACCATCATCTCTCTGGCCCTATTTTTATTTATTTATCTTTGTGTATACATCTGTGTGTGTATATGTGTCTGTGTATGTGACTACTATGTGTGCTCAGGAACCCTTGGAGGCCAGAAGAGGCATCAGATCCCCTGGAGCTGCAGTTCCAGGTGATGGTAAGCCTCCAGAAGTGGGTGCTGGGAATCAAACTCAGGTCCCCTGCAACAAGCACTCTTCCCCACTCAGCCAACTTGCCAGCCCCGGGTCAGTGTTTCTGATGCACACCATCAAACTCCTGTCCCAAAAGATGGTGCCAACATTAATTTAACATGTTTCGCGATGCTTACTGAGTGGCGTGCAGTGCTGTAGGAACGTAGCATCTCAAAAAGTCTCACTGTCCAGATGAGGCCAAGTTAGCTTCCAGTTGGGTTCAGGTTTCACAACAATGGGAGGTGGGCCTGGCTTCTGAGTCCTTGATCCTAAACACTGCACTCTGCTGTGCCCAGAACAATTTGAGCATCAGAGTGGCAGCTATTTTCCCTTTCCCTCAATAGTTTACATTCTTTTTACTTAAAGGGATCACAACTTCAGTATTTACTCAAGGAAAATCAATTACCAAAAGGCAATTTCTGAGCACACTCTGACTATGAGAGATAGAAAAGCGCTTCTGGGGGATGCTGAGGTGGTTCATTTGGTAATGGAACCTGCTGCCAAGCTTGACAACTTGAGTTAATGCCCAGGACCCAACAACAAGCTGTCCTCTGACCTGTACACACACGCTGTAGCATATGTACACATACATACACACACAAGGACATACACAAACACACATAGAGACACATACAGATATATACACAGATACAAACACAGACACACACATGAAGAAGCACACAGAGACACAGACACACACACATACACATACACAGAGAAACAAACACAAGGAATGTGAATACAGACACACACAGATATACATACACACAGACAGGCACACAAACACAGTTATACACACACAGAGACAGACAAACAAACACACTAGAATGCAATGAAAAAATTTTAGAGAGAAAATACGTTCTAATCATTGTCTGCCAGCATTCAACTGGCCCATTTGATTATGTTTTTCCTTCTTTTTTTTACATTTGTTTATTATGTATATGTGCCACGGAGTATATGTGAAGGTCTGAGGAAACTTGTGGGAGTCAGTTCCCTCCTTCTACCTGTGGATCCCAAGGGTTAAACTTAGGTCCTCAGACTCAACAGCAAGCTGCTCACCTGCTGAGCCATTTGCCATTCATGATTATTTTTTCAAGAAACTTCAATGTCATGGTTTGCGTGCATGTGTTCCTCATCCTAAATTCACAGGTTGAAACTTTCTAATGTGGTGGTATTTGGAGACAGAATCCTTGAGCTATGTATTGGGTCAGAAGGCTGGAGCCCTTTTGATAAAAATTAATGCTTTATACAAAGAGTCATGAATGAATTCTTGCTTTCTATCTCATTCAGAATCCAAAAAAACAAAAAAACAAAAAACCTGGTCTATGAACCAGAGAGTGAGCCCTCTCTGTACATTCTGTATATTGGATCTGTCTGCATCTAGTGCTTGGACCTCCAAGCCTCCAGAACTGAAGAAATAAATATATGTTGATTTAGTCACCATCTTAACATTTAGTCACCATACTAACATGACATCTTGTTATAACTTGCTTTAACACTCTGTGCATACGGAGACATCTATCAAAACATACTTTTCAAAAGCTCTTCCCAGGCAGAAGAGTCTCTTCATCTTTAGTCTTTATATAACAAGTGTTTCTGGGGTGCACTGGTTCTCCCCAAGGCTGTTCTCACAGAATCAGAAACTCAGGAAATTCTCCCAAGCTGTGTGGTGCACTGTCTCTGCTGTCTGAAGAAGATGCCTACTTCATATTGAAAGGTCTCTGCAGCTGGCTTTAGTTCCTGACCCAAGCTGCCTTATTCATTCATTGTAGGGAGCTTCAAAGAGAGATGGAAAGGCAAACACAGAGGCATATAGTTCTGTAGTTGTCTCCTCTTCTTCCTCCTTTTCTTGTAAACATCTTGGTTAGTTACTCTCCCTACGCTTGCTTGTCTGTGGGGATGCCCAATTCTTCTCTATGATCTGTAGACCACTGCCTTATGCTAAAAATGTTAACCTATTGTAACAAAGAATTATCAAACTATATATGGTCTAAAGAAAAAAGTAGTTTGTTTATTCTTTCTTATGTAACATTCTGAGCGGTTGGGATCACTGGGTCAAATCTCCAATTCACACAGTCTTTCAGGATCCAGGTTCCTTCTGCCATATTGCTTTGCCTTATGCGAGGACATTAACATCATCTACAATGGTTAAGTGGAGGAATACTGAAGAGTCATGCCCATTGTGTGGATTTAGGCACATATCATTTCCATTTAGATTTCACTAACAAAAACTTACTCACATAGCAACACCTAGCTGCAAGGGAGTCTATGAAATGTAATCCAACCAAATAGACAGGAAGAATAGAACGGATTCTGGTGAGAGGTGCTAGTTCCTTCCAGTAGATCCTCCGAACAGAGGACAAATGAGAATCTGCACATAGTTGAGTGATTGTGGTCTTTATCCCCCCATCCTTCCTGTATCATTGTTGTTGGTTGTTTTTTACTCTTTTGTTCTTTGCTCTTTTGGCTCTTTGGTCTTTTGGGGGCCCACCACCAAGCCCCCAAATAAATCATACATGGAGGCTTATTATTGTTTATAAATGCCTGGTCTTGGTTTGGCTTGTTTCTTGCCAGCATTTATTTATTTATTAGATTAAAAAAAATCAATCCAAGTTCCCACTCCCTTTCCTCCTCCCATTCCCTCCACACACCCTCCCACCCCACCCCCATCCAATCTCAGAAAGGGTAAGGCATATTGCCTACTATATCTAGGCTGAGCAAGGTATACATCCAAAGAGAATAGGATCCCAAAATGCCAGTACATGCAGTAGGGATAAATCCAGGTGCCACTGCTAGTGGCCCCTCAGTCTGCCCTAACCATGCAATTGTCAACCCCATTCAGAGGGACTAGTTTGGTCCTATGCTTGTTCCTTTCCAGTCTGGCTGGAGTTGGTGAGCTCTCATTAGCTCAGGCAAACTGTTTCAGTGGGTGAACCCATCATGGTATTGACCTCCTTGCTCATATTCTCATTCCTTCCATTCTTCAACTGCCAGATTTTCTTAAATTATCTCAACTACCTTTTGTCTGTGGGCTTTTATCTTTCTCTTCTGTAAATATTACTTTCACTCTTACTTTGTGTCTTGCTGTGTAGCTGGGTGGCTGACCCCTGATGTCCTCTTCTCCTTGTACTCTTGTTTTTTCTCCTCTTCCGGATCTCTCCTATTTATTCTCTCTGCCCTGCTTGTTTCCTCTCTCCTGCCTCACTATTGGCTGTTCAGTTCTTTATTAGGACCATCAGGTGTTTTAGACAGGCAAAGAATCACAGCTTCACAGAGTTAAACAAATACAGCGTAAACAAAAGCAACGCATCTTTACATCATTAAACAAATGTTCCACAGCATAAATGAAAGTAACACACCTTAAAATAGTTCCCAATATTTCCCCCTTTTTATCTAAATAAAAATGAAAGCTTTTAACTAACAGGAAAACCCTATACAGTAAGTACAATAAATATATAGGCAATGATTGCATTAACAATGTTCAGTCCATTTGCATTTAAAAAATTCAGAGAAAATACTACATTACCTATCCTATCTTAGTGAATTCAAAGTTTTATACCTAATTTCCTTTCATAATTAAAGAAAACTGCAACTATAACTATCTAGCCTTTAATTCCATTAAAGGCACCAGAAGAATGTAATATTTAAATAAATTGTAACATGCAGGGTCTGCTTGTTGGGGTTTCTGTCCTGCCCGGTCCCCCAGCCATTTAGTCCCAGAGAAAATCACACAGAGAGCCTACATTAGGTTATTAACTGATTGGCCCATTATCTCAGGCTTCTTGTTAATTCTTATAACTTATATTAATCCATTATTCTTATCTATGTTAGCCACATGGCTCAG
>LOEQ01007885.1:38379-57720 GCA_001685075.1 Bramus lutescens
ATACAGTTTCTGTGTGGTTATTTTGGGTGTAAGCTAGCTGGGTGGCTGGGACAAGCAAGCGGCCCACTCCCTGCAATATTCCTCCCATTCTATAGCTCCTATGTTCTTTATACCCCCTCTTCCCAGAGGTCACCTGGCCCTTGAGGAGTTGATGTAGATATCTAATTTATGATTGAATACTCAATAGTTACTTTCTGAGAACATTGGCCACTTACGAATCTTTGCATTAACTTCTGCCCTATAAAAGTTCCTTTGACTAATGCTGACAACAGCATTAATCTACGGATACAAACACATATTTAGAAGGCAATTTGACAACATTTTTTTTAAAGTAAAACAACAATAGTAGGCTCCCTGCTAGGGCCTGAGTCTGTGAGTTCGACTATGTTTACAATACCAGGCATGAATTTACTCCTGTGGAGCAGACCTCAAATCCAATCAGAAATCTGTTGGTTATTGCTGTGCGACAATGGTCTGGATCCTGTCACTTGTATTTTAAATAAATGCTGATTGGCCAGTAGCCAGGCAGGAAGTATAGGCGGGGTGACTAGGCAGGAAGTAGAGGTGGGGCAATGTGAATTCTGGGAAGAGGGAAGTTTCAGTCTGCAGTTATTACCGAAACAGAGAGGAAGCCAGACACAGAGCAAGCAAGATATGACGGCCTTGCCAAAAGGTACCAAGCTACGTGGCTAACACAGATAAGAATTGTAGGTTAATATAAATTATAAGAGTTAATAAGAAGCCTGAGATACTAGGCCAATCAGTTTATAACTAATGCATGTGTTTCTTTGGGACTGAATGACTGTAGGACCCGTCAGGACAGAAACCTCAGTCAACAGGTTATACCTGTAATTTTTGTGCCATTATTGCATTAGAAGGTACATCTTGCTGGAAGGTCAGTATTAGAGCATGTAGGGTTCACTACAAAGTAATACCATTGATGGCTTCTCTTTCCCAAGTGGTCTATGTAGCACCTTCTAGCACTAGAAAAATTAGCTAGCAGAAAGGAAGTTCTCAGGTCAGTTCCAGCTTGATTTTCTTGTGTCCTGTGACCAAAGTGTGTTGAGTCTTCAGTTAATCTTGCCATTTAGATATGGTGGTCAACCAAGAGCAAAACCAGTAGCCTGTGTTTCTTTGGGGGCATCTGGAACATTCCTAATCGATAAGTTATAAAGAAGCATCCCAGCCTGGCATTGAGATTTTCATTTAATAACCCATGTCTTCTTGGGGGAAACGTTTTTCACTAAAGCAGCAAACCTGTGTTCAAACTCATTTTTAAAAATACTTTATTTTAAATTAGATTATGTGGTAATTTGAATGAAAATGGCCCGTGTAGGCTTATGGGGAGTGACACTATTAGGAGGTGTGACCTTGTTGGAGTAGGTGTGGTCTTGTTGGAGGAAGTGTGTCAGGAGGAATGGGCTTTGAGGTTTCAAATGCTCAAGCCAGGCCCAGTTGCCTGAGAATCAGGATGCAGAACTCTAAGCTACTTCTCCAACACCATGTCTGCCTGCATGCTGCCATGCTGCCTGTTGAACAGTAAGCCAGCTCCAATTAAATGCTTTTCTTCAATGACTCTTTGCAATGCATACTTGCAAGTAGAGATGTGTGGACAAAGGGGTGTGCGGCAGGGCTTTTTGGGTCGCACTGCAGCTTCCATGGCGAGATTTTTTTTTAAACTTTTTCCACTTTTTAATTTTTTCCTTTTATTTTCTTCCTTTTTTCTCCTGAATTTTGTTTTGTTTTGGGAGAGGGCAGGGGCAGAGGGCAGATGTGAAGGGACAGGGAATGAATGGGATCAAGATACATGATGTGAAAAACACACAAAATAAAAAAATAAGAATTCTGGTGGTCATGGTGTCTCTTCACAGCAATAGAAACTTTAGGGTTTCTAAGACAACCCCATAGTCTCATGTATTTAAATACTTAATCTCCAGTTAGTAAAACTGTCTGGGAAGGATTAGGAGGTATGACTCATAATAATGATAATAATAATAATAATAATAATAATAATGTGTCAATCTCTATGAGCCTATGGGGGCCATTTTCATTCAAACCACCACATAATCTAATTTGAAATACAGTATTTTTTTTTAAAATGAGGAGTTTGAACACAGTTTTTCTGCTTTAGTAAAAAATGCTTCCCCCCAGGAGACATGGGTTATTCAATGAGAATCTTCTCCTTGTTGGAGGAAGTGTGTCACTAGGGTGGGCTTTGAGGTTTCAAAAGCCCATGCCAGGCCCAGTCTCTCTTTCTCTCTGTCTGTTGATTGTGGATCAAGATGTAAAACTCTCAGCCACTTCTCCAGCACCGTGTTTGCCTGCATGCTGCCCTGCTCTTCACCACAATGACAATGGACTAATTCTCTGATACTGATACTGTAAGCAAGCCCCCAATTGTTTTCTTCTGTAAATTTGCATTAGCCATGGTGTCTCTTCACAGCAAGAGAACAGCAACTAAGGCAGCTATAAAGTAGTGCATTTATATGAGGTTTTATTAGATAGCTTTAGTTTTGGTTAACTCACCCCTAACTCCCTCCTCTCAATGGGAGTGATTTTAGTGGACAATTTTTTGGGTCACTGATTTTTTAAATTAATGCATATGAGTTGCTCTGTCTTCCTGTGTGT
Organism: Bramus lutescens; assembly: GCA_001685075.1. Taxonomy (NCBI): domain Eukaryota; kingdom Metazoa; phylum Chordata; class Mammalia; order Rodentia; family Cricetidae; genus Bramus; species Bramus lutescens. The sequence continues at coordinate 41,008 of LOEQ01007885.1, forward strand.
CTGCACAACAGAGGAGGGCATCAGATCCCACTGTAGATGGTGGTGAGCCACCATGTGGCTGCTGGGAATTGAACTCAGGACCTCTGGAAGAGCAACCTGTGCTCTTAACCACTGAGCCATCTCTCCAACCCCAAGTTACTATGTTTTTGTTTTGTTTTTAAACTTTATTTATTTTATGTGCATTGGTATAACGATGTCAGATTCTCTGGAACTGGAGTTACAATGAGCTGCCATGTGGGTGCTGAGAATTGAACCCCGGTCCTCTGGAAGAGCAGTCAGTGCTCTTAACCACTGAGCCATCTCAGCAGCCCAAGTTACTATGTTTTATTAGCTTTCATTATTGAGGTTCAGTTTTTCCTCTGAAGATGGGTGTGCCAGTAAGTGTTTTGTCATCTTGACACAAGCCAGATCATCTGGGAAGAGGGGACTTCAATAGAGAAAATGCCTCTATTGCATTGGCCTGTAGGCAAGGCTGTGCTGATATTTTTAAAAAATTAACAATTGACATGTAGGGTTCTAGACCACCCCTTGGCTGGTGGTTCTGGGTCATAGAAGAAAGCTGGCTGAGGAACTCATGGGGAGCAAGCCAGCAAGCACTGCTCCTCTGTACCCTCTGTATCTACTCCTGCCTTCAAGTTCCACTCTGAGTTCCCGCCTGGGCTTTCCTCAGTAATGGACTGTGACTGAGATGTGTAAACCAAATAAATGCTATTTCCGCAAGCTTCTTTTGGTCATGGTCTTTAGGGCAGCAATAGAAAGCAAGCTAAGATAATAGCCTCTGCTATTTCTATTTCAGTTGGTCAAAAAGACTTAGAGAAATTTTAGATAGCTTGTTTTAGGTCCAGCACTAAAAGCTGGAAGAGCTCAGATTTCCTGAGAACTGTACCTAGACTTTTTACAATGGGGTTATTGTTGTGAATTAATGAGGACAGGAAAGTGCTTTCATCAGAGGAGAATCAGGGCTATTCTGTCAGTCCCAGGTAGAAACCTTATTAGCTACTTAACAAGAAAATTTAATATAAAGAACTATTAAGCAGATACTAGGTTTGGTGGTGCATGTCTGTAAATCCTAGCACTCAGAAGATCAAATTATTTCAACTGCACAGTGAATTTGAGGGCAACCTGGGATACACAAGACTCTGTCTCACAAAAAAATGATAAACCTTAGTTTGGGACTGTTGCTGTCAAGAGACATTGTGACTATGGCAACCCTTATAAAGAAAAACATTTAACTGGGGTGGCTTGCAGTTTCAGAAGTTTAATCCATTATCATGATGGTGCAGTGGAAGGCAGCAGGAGTCTGTCTACACTGGACGTAATTTGAGCATAGGAGACCTCAGAACCCACCCCCACAGTGACACACTTCCTCCAGCAAGCCACACCTTACTCCAACAAGGCCACACCTCCTAAGAGGCCCCTCCTCTGAGCTTATGAGGGGCAATTCCATTCAAACTTCCACACCAGGCAACTAAAATTGCACGAACACAGCACTGATTTGTCCGAGAGGAAGTAATTGAAGGGAATATCACTGCCCTTACTCCCAGGGAAATAGTAATAAGATGGAATTAACACTTGGAGACAGACCCTCTGGGCACTAATGCTTACATCTGTATGCAAGGGCTGGGAGGGAGAAAAATGCATGGAGGCTGTCTTCCCAGTACAACTTCCAACTGCAAACTGGGGACAACTGGTATCAACATGGGAAGGAGTATTAGGAGACAGCAAACATCACTAGAGGATGCTCACAAAAAGAGAAAGAGTCTTGTCTTTGTTAGGGTTTTAATTGCTGTGAAGAGACACCATGACCATGGCAACTCTTACAAAGAACAATTAATTGAGGTGATTGATGGTCTACTGTTTCAGAGGTTCATGATGGAGAACATGGCAGCATGCAGGCAGATATGGTGCTGGCTACATCTTGACCAGAGGGCAACAAGAAACTGACTGACTGTCACACCGAGTGAAGATCAAGAAAAAGACCTTAAAACCTGCCCCCACAGTGACACACTTCTAACAGAAGGTTTGGCCCAGATGAAAGTATGCCCTCCAGCATCAAGGTTTGGATCAAAGGCGTGTGTCATCCAGCCTCTTCCAACAAGGCCACACCTCCTAATAGTGCCACTCCCTATGATCTTATGGGAGGAGCAAATACATTTAAATTCGCACAAGCCTGCTCCTTCTGCAGTCCCAGTCAGTCTCTAATGCCCTCAGGGAACAGAGCCAAATTGGAAGCAGCTAGGAAAGCAGAACATGATCTTCTGGTTGCTGGCTGCTGGATCAGAAGTCAGACTTCGGTGTTGGGTTTGAAGCTGAGAGATAACAGCTAATAACTGGCAGGTGGTCAGCTTGGCCAGAATGTTGACTCACTTTTCCGGACAGCATAAGAATTCAGGTGGAATGAAGGGAAGTGACCTTGAGCTCATGGACACGGGGCCTGTGACTAGAGAAAAGGTAGCGTCTTTCAGGGCCTCTTGAAGGCTCACACAAGGGCCCAGGGATAGCCAGCCTTGGCAGCTACAAGATGGGTGGAAGCGAAAGGAGGCTTCTGACAGCCAGAGATGAGAAGACATGGACACTGCTTTCCTTCCTGCCACTCTTTCCAGAACTCACAACTGTGGAGGAGAGTGTGGGAAAACCAGCAGAGGGGGTTAGCGGGTGGCACAGGATATAAGCCTCTCAGTTAAATTTGAATGTCATGGAAGTAATTTCTCAGCAGAGTGTGTCCCATTGTGTGTATGTGGGGAAAGGGGGGAGGCGGGGGGTTATGTTTTTATTTTGATTGCTTGTGATCAGAAATAAGACTTCATGAAGTTCTTGGACAGGAAGGGCTATACAACAGAAGCCTGAAGTTAGTTGAATATCACATTATAGTTTTAGTGCTAAGTCTGTGAGTGTTCCTGATTAGAACCTTGAAAATTTGGATACTGTTGGAAACTATGTCTGGGCACGTAACATTCAGTCTTTATTCTGATGCCTAGTGTGTACAATTAAATATGAATTCAAATGATGAAAATGCATTGATGTCATAAGCACTTACTGAGAACTTACCTTGTACAGGCCCTGTGCTAGGTTGACAATCCTGAATGAGAGGCAAGCCTCGAAGGAAACACCACACTGTCTTTGAAGCACTTATATTCTAGAATGGGGATAAGGTAGTCACTGGAATTAGCTGTCTGTATGGTCAGACCCTTGTTCTCAGAGGTGGTCAGATGGATTCCATACCTGGGGGAGATGACACAGACAAGGTGAGATACTGTTTAGATATTAAAGGATTTCCAGCATCTAGGGACTCCTAAGGACAGAAACTGTTGATTGCTTATCAGGACAGCAGTTCTGGAGGAAGAACTGAATCATTCTTTGTGCTTCTTGGAAACAACACTGGAGGTCTTTTTGGACAAGATACTGAGACTCAGTACAAAGATGTGCTTAGGAATGTGTGGCATGAGGATCAGAATAAACAAATAGAGTCATTGATCAGAACAGACACCACAGGGGTGACTCAGCAGAACCCTAGGAAAGGACAGTGTTCTCATAAACAGTGCTGGGACAATTGGGTACCAGGACGGATACGAAGTAAAATTAGACCCTTACATCATACCTACACAAAACCTACTGCAAGAGGATTGTGGATCTAATTTTTTAGAGGGCAGAATAATAAAGCTTTTAGGAGATAATGTGAAAAATAAATGTTTTTCTGACCTCAGGAGAAAATTCTTAAGTAAGATACAAATCACTAGGTATGGATTTGGCTCTGTTCAGATAAGAACTTCTCTTTATTAAAAGGCATTAGTAAGGACTGGGGATATAGCTAAAAGGTGGAGTACTTGCCTGTTCCCCGTAAGGCCCGAGTTTAGTCCCTAGCACCAAAAGAAAACAAAAAGGCATCATTAAAAAGGTGGAAAGATGGGAAAAGATAGTTGCAATGCAGAATAAAAGAAGACGTCTTATCTAGAATATACAAAGTATCCCACAAAGCCAAGCACCCTACAAGTGTCCCAGTACACAGAAAGTGCTACAATTGTAGCTGAGGCAGGTGGAACACACGTTTGAAGCCAATTTAGGATGTATAGAGAGGCCTTGACTCTGAAAACTAAAACAGAAGTACTAGAAATCACTAAGAAACATACAACCCAACAGAAAAACAGGCAAAATACTCACAGGTCTTAGGACCAATACAAATGCAAACACGCTCAACACATGCACAATCTAATTTAAATAAACTGAAGTCACAGTGGATATGATAGGCAGCCTTTAGGATGGCGATGAAGGGTTCCCAGTGCACGGTGTTTATAATCTCCCACGTGGTACCAGAGCTGGCTTGCGTGATCAACAGAAGATGACAGACATGATGACATGCCACGAAGAGAAGGCGAGTTCCATCTAAGCTGCCCCACCCCCACCCCAGGTTAGTTGCTCTGGGGAAGCCTGCTGGTGTATTACAAGCAGTCCTCTGAAGAACACTATGGTTCAAGCAATGGAGGCTCCCAGCCAACAGCTGCATCAGCGAGCTGGGAACAGTTCTTCCCAAGGACGGTGGCTCTCAACAACATCTTGACCTCAGACTTGAGACTTTGAGCCAGGACCATTCAACTAAGCCATCCCTGGATTCTTAACCGAGAAGAGGCATGAGATATTGCCTATTGTCTGATGAGTTCTGAAGACCATCTGCTATTCTGCAGTGATAGCCAACAGATCCAATGGGCGAGTAGCAAACACGATGCTCAGCGTTGGTATAGATGCAGCACACTGGGGATGTTCGCATCCTGCATCACACATGGAGAGTAACAGAGCAACGCTGCAAAACCAGGTGTCTGCACATGTAATTCTAGAGCTTTGTCTGTTACATGACTCGGCATTTCCACTCCTAGGTACATGCATACAGTACAGAAGTGCACCATCTTGTGTACCACGAGTAGTGTACAGTGTTCATGGAGGCAATGTCCGTGATAGCCTCACATTGGGAATCACTCACATGGCCATTCATAAAAAATGGATAAATAAATTTGAGTATATTTTTTCTGCATGTATTTATAGGCTTCAGAGCTACGCAGCCATGAGCTACATGGAAATAAACAGGCCTAATTGTCTTTCAATGCAGCTTATGTAGGACACAGGTGCCCAGGGGTCTATGGCTTTCTGATCAATGCTCTGAGGTATTGAGAATGAGAGGCCATAGCTACAAGCAAGAACAAATCTCAAAGCAAGATGCTGTACATAGAATATTCTCTCCCATTCATATATAAGTGTACGGGATCCAGCGGCATAGACAATGCATAGATGGTTCTGGGGCATTGATGCAGTAGGTCTATGGGACCAAGCAAGAAACTGATTCTTAGAAGGATGTGATGACTTGTGGCCACTCCTGGAGGTTGGTGTCATTGGGAAAGGACTCTTGAGTTGCTGATAATAAGATATAAATAAAAAAAAAATTTTTTTTTGAGACAGGATCTTATCATGCAGCCTTGGCTGGCCTAGAACTCACTGTGTAGACCAGACCATGCACAGATTCACAGAGATCTGTTGGGCCAAAATCATCTCAGGGCCTGTACCTCGACGCCTATAGGAGAGAAAAAAGCAGAGCTCAAGTTTGATGAGGATGAGACAGCAGAAATTAGGTAGACGCCCCTCCAGCCAGAGGGAGGGCTTGGCTTCCTCTCATTGGATGGAGGGACCCCCACATCACACCATGTCACTTAAGCTATATAAGCTGATGCTCACAGTAATAAACGGAGTTCCTGCTTGGCTCGACTCCCTATCACCTCTGATTGTCCTGCGTTGTCATCATGGGGCTGCAGAACGGGCAGATAGCGCACTCACCTTTCCCTGGGGATTAAGGAGGCCTAGCAAAGACTAGGGGAATATGGAGGCTCAAGAAGCCTGGCAACTGGAGGCTCAAAGAAGCCAGCGGGGATCCATTTGTCTCTGCCTTGAGCATACTGGGATTAAAGGCATGCACCACCATGCCCAGCCAAGAGTCCTTTTTCTTGACCTGACTGGATTCCTAGGTATATGTAGATATTTCCTGGGAATTGAAATATTCCCTTCTGAAGGGAGGGACCCAGGAAACTAAATGGATAGAAGGATCCAGGAGGCTCAGAAAGTTACAGGATCCACAAGGCCTCTCTTCAAAGTATTTGAACAGCACGCAATTGCTGTGGAGAGAAGAGTTCTCTATGTAACTGTCTGTACACCAGGTAAGGAGACCCAGGGAGGCAGGCTTATGAGTAATCGTCCATGCTGGATTGGGTTGTTCAGTGATGCATGCACTTCAGTGATGCAGTGATACATGCTGAAGTAATCTTTCACCTTTGCTCTGTAAGCAACCTTTCACCCTCGCTCTGTAAGCAACCTTTCATCCTCGCTCTGTAAGCAACCTTTCACCATTGCTCTGCAAGTGGCCCCTGTAAATTCGTTGGCTCATAAAGCTAGACTTGAATGGAATCGTGTCTTTGGTATCTCGTTGGTGCCTTATTGGGGAGAACAGATGCTTGTCATGTCTCCCCATATGGGATGCAACAGGTGCTCAGTGCATACAGTTTCCTAGGCTATGCATTTGTGCTTTCTAGATGTATACGCTAGCTATTTCTCAATACAATGTCAAAATATAATGAGCAGATTAAGAATCACAGATCACGGACTCGGAACAAATGCTTTGTTTAATAAACATTGACATCATTTATTTATTGCTGGGAACTGATAGCATGGCAGAAGTATAGAGATGGGAGAAAGCTAATTAAGATTAATGTGTAGAGACTAGAGGTCTGGGTTAGTGGTTAAGAGCATTTGCTGTTCTTGTAGAGGACCTGGGTTCAATTCCCAGCACCCACATCAGGTGGCTCACAACTGTCTGTAATCAGGGATCCATGAGCATTCATGTGCCTGTGTAGACCAGAAGAGGGGCTTGGATTCCTTGGACCTGGAGCTACAAGTGGTTGTAGACTGCTCCATATGACTGCTGGAAACCGAACCCAGGTCCTCTACAAGAGTAGCAAGTACTCTTAACTGCTGAGCTACCTCTTCAGCTCCAGCTTTTCTTTCTCGACAAAGTATTTCTTTTTCTATTCCTATCCATGTGTGTCTGGTCTAGTTCTTTGCCATTGGACACAGGACCTGGATACTTCAGCAGAAGCCCTGCGACTCAGATCCAGGGCAATGACCTGTAACAACCCATGCAAAGGGCACTCCCCCTCTGACCCCTCTGAGCTCCAGCTTTCCTTTCGTGATTTTAGCCAACTGGTTTGGAGTTCATCTTCGCTGTGCAGCTGGGTCTCCAGCAGAGAGATTTCTCAGGACTTTAGACCCCGTCCTCTCAGGACTTAGACTCAGCAGATCCAGCCCAGAGCCTCAGTCTTGATTGGTAGCTTGTAGACCATCATGGAGTGGGGGAGATGGGCAGCCTTTGGTTGAAACCAGAAGCCGTTCCGTATTAACTCATCTAGCTTGTTGCTACATCTGAACAGCTTCTTTCCCTTAGTTACCAGCTTCTCCAGTGTTCACCCAGACTGACAACCTCAGCATCTTATAAAATATAACATAATTACATTTGCCTTGAAGTCAGTTTTCTTTTGAGTGGGAGAGTCAGGTCCTATTCAGGGTGTTATCTCATCTGATTTGCATCCCAGGCTCCCATTCACCACTAAACCCCAGCATCTTACCCCACCTCTTAAATGCCCACCCGTTTCCTTACTTTAAAGGCAAATGCTCATTCAGAGCTTCTTGCAGCCCATCCCATGCCCCCTTTTTCATGTTTTCCCTCTGCACTGCCGCAAGCTTGCCACACACCCCAGTGTAGATAGCTGCCTGTTTACCCCTCGCTTTTGTTTCTGGGCTCTAAGTCGCTTCCTATCATCAGGAAACATTCCTTCCATCCTCTGGTGACTCATCTTTATCTTCCTTTCCTGGAGAACCTTATCAATAGCATTTTGAGCAGCTATGTAAATTAAATCTGTTCCTCTCATCCCCACTCTTTATTTACTGTTTCACCGCTAACTTCCTCTTGGAGCAAGTGCTTCACTTTTCCCCTGACAAATAATGAAAAATAATTTGCTCATTTGAAGATGCTCTCCGTTTAAAGCCAGTGCAACGAGAAGGTTCTGTTTGCATCGGGCAGACTGTTTTACGCCTGGTAATCATTCCTGGCATCCCTTTTTACTTGGAAAAAAAAAAGCCCTGGCTTGGCAGATGAGTTTATAGTTATCTTTTAAAACTCTATGCAGTCCAGATGAATGACAGCTGCATGATTTGTTGTGGATGGTCGTCCCCACAGAGGCACACAGCAGCTGTGTGGGTCTGATGCTCACAACCTTCATCTCTCAAATCTGATCTCCAGGTCACCCATGGCAGTCTCCCGAGGGGTTTGTTAGAGCCACCCCCCAGATCTGCTGGACCAGTAATTGCCTGGTAACAGGATTCTCAGGTGACCAGCCTGCACATTATGGTTTGAAAAGTTGTGCCCTAAACCCCATGGGTTGGTTTTATTAATGAAATAGAAGCCTGCTAGCCTTTCCATAGCATTAAAAGTAAGTAATTTGGAAGCAGATGAAACACTCGTCGGTGAAGTGTCTGTGGGCCTATGACTGGAACTCCAGCACCCATGGACATGGTGGCAATGCCTGTAATCCCACAGCTGGGGATGGGGAGATGGGTGAACTCCTGGGGCTCACTGGCTGACAGTTGAGCCCAATCAGAAGCTCCAGGTTCTGTTAGACCTTGTCACAAGAAAACAGAGTGGAGGGTTATTAAGGCACACCTGATACTTACGTCTGAATTTTATATGAACATGTGTATATACACACACATGCTAACACATACATACACACACATTATCCACCACACACACCACACACTTCATACACATACAACACATGCACACAAATTTACACATGCAAACAGACACATACACACCACCTACCATACACCCACACACCCACCACATACCACACATTTCATACATACACATATACACATAACACACACATATGCACATATTCAGACACACCCCCCACACCAAATACACACTCACATGCATTGACACCACCCATCTCACACACACACATACACACCACGTACCACATACACACTCCACATACACACTTGTATGCCCACACACACACATCACTCACATACATGCACACACATGCACATACACACCCCATAGGGTAAAAAGTTCAGGGTTGGAAGTAGAGTTTCTGCTTAGCCTATGTAGGTTCCTGACCTAGAACCAAAATGAATGAATAAATGAGTAAATATATCGCTCAATGTTTTTACAATAATCCACAGGAGCAACAGATAAATACACCAAACAATATATTTACATGTAGGATAACTTTCTTTTAAAAAGTGAATAAATATACTTATGATATGTTAAAACCTCATTTAGTTGTCACTAATAAAAGCACTCCTCTTTAAAACAGTCCAAAGGCATAGTCTAGGGAAAACCCCTAGATTATTCTATGATTATTATATAGTTGTTGACTAAATATTTGGACTTGAACGGATGCTTCATGTTCGTGTTTTACATTAAAAATGTTCACACAAATGAAAATGGAAAAAAAAGCCTTATCATTATTAGTTTCTGTTTCCTGTTCCCATTCTCTGTCATTTGCCAAGCTTTCTTTCACCCTCTTGGAGGAAAACCAGTACTGAATTCATATTTCCAATAACAACTCTCCCCTGCCAAAAGTATTTCTTTTGACTCAGGAAGAAAATGTTCTTGCTAAATTAGACCTCAGTTCCTATGACACTGTGGATTGGACACCTGCTTCAGGGGACTGTGGTTTGAGTGTCTGCCCCATGATACCACGGTTTTTGTTTTGTTTTGTTTGTTTGTTTCTTTTTTTTTTTTTGAGATGAGTTTATTTGTAGCCTTGCTGTCCTGGAACTCGCTTTGTAGATCAGATAGGCCTTGAACTCACAAAGATCCACCTGCCTCTGCCTCCTGAGTGCTGGTATTAAAGATATGAACCACCACCACCTGGCATGAGTGTCCCACGGAATTGTGGTTGGGTTGAGTGCTCCACAGTACTATGGTTGGGATGAGTGTCCTACGGGACTGTGATTGGATGAGCCCCATGGCACTGTGGTTGGGCTGAGTGTTTCATGGTATTGTGGTTGAATGAATGTCTCATGGCACTATGGTTGGGATGAGTGTCCCATAGCACTGAGGTTGGCATGAATGTCCCATGGGACTATGGACCGGATGAGTGCCCCACTATAATGGGGATTGCATTAGTGCCCCATGGGACTATAGGTGAGATGGATGTTCCAGAGTACAGTGGTTTGGATGAGTATCCAATGGCACTGTGGTTGGGATAAGTGTCCCAAAGCACTGTGGATTGGGTAAGTGTCCCACGGTGCTGTGAATTTGATGAGTGTCTCATGGCACTGTGAACTGGAGGAGTGTCACTTCTGCTGTGATCAGATGAGCATCCCAAGCACTGTGGATTGGATGAGTTTATCCCATGGCACTGTGCATTGTACAAGTGTCCCGCAGCACTGTTGTGGAGGCCCGAAAATGTGAGCCTGTTTCCACATTGACCAAAGGTCAGTGAATTGGAACTTACCTCTATTCCTTCAAGATTATTGTGTTTCTACCTCAAATAAAAGTCCCACCTACATTTAGGCCAGAGAGTTCTGCTCACTCAAGGGTATCATCAACAGGTGTGGCTAGTAACTAGACCTTGTATTTCAGGTCTTGAGAAGTAGAATGTTTCCACCTCAAACAAAAGTCTAAGGATCCAACTAAGTTCCAGTTCCCTTAAGAAGATAACATTGGATTCCAGACCAGGGAGTGGTTTGCCTACAGAATGTTTTGGTCTAGGGTGTGAGTGTGACTTGTTTTGTTCTAGCAACTGACTGTTTAACTATAGAGGTAGCCTGTGACCTTCAACGCGTCTGTTCATTTCCTTTTATCATGTTAATGCAGTCTTTTGTCTTACTCCTACCGTTTGGGGTCAGGGATATTTAAAACAATTGGAAATTAAAACGCTGGTGAATTCCAGTATTCACCAGAACTCCCTCCTGATACTATCCTATAGGGTTCTTTGTTTTATTATTTTCATTTGCGTCTTCATATTCTTTACTAATATTTCCTAAATCTCCACGCCTCTACCCTGGCAAGAGGTATTTTTGTTGAGGCTGGTCCCTGACACACTGCGGGTGTGATGAGGTCCCCACTGAATTATGGGTGGGATGAGTGTCCCATGCCACTATAGATAGGATGAGTGTGCAATGGCAGAATGGTATGGATGACTGACCCATGGCACTGTGGTTGGGATGTGTGTCCTGTGGCAGTGTGGCTTGGAGAGTGTCCAACAGGACTGTTGTTAGCATGATTGTCCCATGGTATTGTTGACTGAATCAGTGTCCCAGGGAACCGTGGATTGGATGACTGTCCCGTGGCTCTGTGGTTGGATGAGTGTCTCATGGCACTGGGGATTGGGTGAGTGTTCTACGTTACTGTGAATTGGATGAGTGTCTCGGGGCACTGTGTGATGAGTTTCCTATGGCACTGTGGTTGTCATGAGTGTCCAATGGCACAATAGATAGGATGAGTGTCCCATGGAAGTATGGATTTGGTGATTGTCCCACGGCACTGATTGGATGTGTGCCCCACAGCACAGTGTTTGAGATGAGTGTCCCATGACACTATGGATGGGATGATTGACAAACTATAGACTGGATGAATGTCCTATAGCACTATTGTTGGATATATGCCCCGTGGCACTCGTTTGGGATGTGTGTCCTGTGGCACTGTGTTTGGATGAGTGTCCCATGCATTTTGGAATTATTGAGTCCCCACAGCACTGTGGTTGTGATGTGTGTTCCATGGCACTATGACTTGGATGTGTGTCCCATGGTACTGTGGATTGGATGAATGTCCCATGGCTCTGTAGAGTGGATGAATGTGTGCCCTATGGCACTGTCATCAGGATGAGTGTCCCATGACACTGTGGTTGGGATGAGTGTCTGATTCACTGTGGATTGGAATAGTGTCCCTTGGCACTGTAAATTGCCAGAGTGTCCCATGGCACTGTGGATTGGGTGAGTTTCCCCTGACACTGTGGTTGGGTTGAGTTTCCCATGGCCCAATAGTTTCCCATAGTCCCTATGTGTCTAAGGACTCAGACTCTAGAACATGCTGCTTTTGAGGGGTGAGGCCTCGTGGAAGGAAATGAGATCATTGCAGGTATAACCAAGGAGGGAATTCTGAGACTCTTGTCTCTTCTTTCTCTCTGCCTCCCAGCTGCCATCAGATGTGTGACTTCCATTCAGCATCTGAAACCTCCAGAACAGTAAGCCAAAATAAGCCTTTTCTCTTCATAGCCTGCTTACCTCAGGTATCATGTTATACTAATATGAAGCTAAAAGTCTGCCAACATCTAAGTACATTTTTGGCTAGAGGGAAATGTGTTTGACATCTAATATAGGGACCAGGAAATCTGTTGTACATCCTATAGTAGACAGGATACTTCCCCTCCCATGTCTCGGACCAGCGTCAATAGTTCCAAGGTTGAGAAACTGCACCTGGAAAGAGGAAATATGCCTTAATCCCCTAAAGGGATTCAGATTTGGGGGAGCATGAACAGAATAGAAAATGATGCAGAGGTCCCCAGCCTGAAGTTAAAGAAGTCATAAGTGTCCAAGTTCCAGAAGGGTTTCTCACACTAAGGGTGCCTTGGGCAGCAAGCAGCCCTAAGAAGATTAACTTACTTTCAGAAAAGTTAAAGTAATATGTGCTCTTAACTAGTCAAGAAAGGATTGTTTAAAAAGCCTCTTACTGGAATAGTATTTCATCTTTTTTATTTTTTATTTACTAGCCCATCTTTCTTAAATATCGTATAATGTGTATGTATTTGTCACAAATGAGACTTTCATACAAAATGTTGTTAATTTTAATTTATTCAAGAAGTGATAATCATAGAATGAAACCATAAAGAACTTGGAGAAAATGTGTGTGATTATTTCATCAGATTCCAGGAGGGAGAAAGCCTCAGGAGCACAGCAGTAAGTCTCCCCAACAAAGGAGGCTGCCCTGGGCTGTAGTATATAAATATTCAAATTGGTGTTTAGAAGAATTATAAGCAAAGAAAAGCCCAGTTGAGCATACAATAATAGAAAAATTCATGAAGGAAATGATGGATTTTACTGCATTAGTTTTAAATTGCCTATGCATTTTATGCTAAATAAAATGAGAAGGCAAAGTGCTTTGTAAAAAAAACAAAGCCACACAAAACTCTTGGCATCAAAGGCCACCTTGAAGCCAGGCATAGCGGTTTCAGTGGTGACCCCAGGTCCCAGGGTCTCAAGTCTGATTCAGGCAGAACCTGGGCTCAAGGCCAGCCTGAGCTACAAGTGTTTTATATTTTAAAAATATAAAACAAAACAGGTTATAGTATGGATCAGCAGAAATGTGTGTGTGTGTGTGTGTGCATGCGCACACGCGTGTGTGAGTTCAATCCCCAGAACTCACAGTGACAGGAGAGAACTGACTTCCCCAAAAGTGTCCCCTTCCTATCCCACACACATGCCATGGTACAGCACACACTTCCTCCCTCCCATCACACACACACACACACACACACACACACTTTAAAATAGAAAACAAAAAACCCATAATACAACAAAAGGTAGCTGTGAAATACACTAAAAAAGCCCAAATAACACCCAAGTGTGAATAGCCACAAAGGACATGTGCTCTTTGTGTGCACATGAGCACATGATCATAATAAGAGTTTAATGAGAACCATAATGAGATAGGTAAATGTTCAAGGAAAATCAACCCCAGGACACTGGGTGACTGAGAAGCTGAAATGCAAGCTTTGTGTTGGTTTGCCTTCTTTTTGTTTGCCTTACATTTTGCTTTGACAAAAATGTTTGAGGAAACCTACTTAAAGCAGGAAAGATTTGTTCTGGCCCATGGTTTCAGAGACTCCAGTTCCTTGTCATTTGGTCCTGTCTCTGGGTGTTTGTGTGGCGGCATGGCATTCAGGCAGAGGGCTGGCAGTGGAGGGAAAGCAGAGGAAGGAGGGAGGGTGGGAAGCAAAGAGAGATTAGTGAGGTAGGAACAAGCCATGCTTTTCAAAGGGGTGCCTTCTCCCCTCCTTTTTCCTTTATCCAGGCCTCACCCCTTATAATCCTTTCAGCTATGAACCAATCGGTAGGCACTAATTCACATATGGTAGCATCCATCTGATACCATCTTACAAATGGTGCTACCAGGTGGGGCCCAAACCTGCCATACTTGAGTCTTTGGGGGACAGTCTAGACTCAAATTCTAAGAATGTTCTTGGTGAAGGAAAGACATTGGACAAGTTTTTGGAAAGCCATCTGATAACACGTGGCCAGAGTTTAGAATACTCCCCATAGCCTGTAGCCCACAGTTCTGTTTCTGGAAAGCTGTTCTGAGGAAACAAGCCATTGTAATAACAGATTATGTGTAGTGTTATCAGTGGTACCATTAAAGTAAGAACAAAAAGTAAGAAACAACCTGTATGTGTCTTGTGGTCTGTCCCCTGTCTCCCCTCTGCCCCATCAAATCAAATGGAAGTCTGAAGAGATGGATCAGTGGTTAAGAGTGTGCATTGTTCTTTTCCAGAGGACCTAAGTTTGATTCCTAGTACTCATGTTGGGTGTGGTGGTTTGAATAGGAATGGTCGGTCCCCAGAGACTCATGTATTTGAATGCTTGGTCATCAGTTTAGTGCTACTATTAGGAGGTGTGGCCTTATTGGAGGAAGTGTGTTACTATGGAGGAGGGCTTTGAGGTTTTTTATGTCCAAGTTGTGCCCAGTGTGGCTCAGTCTCTCCCTGTTGCCTGCAGATCTAGATTTAGAACTCTTAGCTCTTTCTCCATCACCACATCTGCTTACATGCAGCCATGTTTTTAGCCATGATGATGATGGACTTAAGCCCCAGTTAAATGTTTTAGTTTATAAGAATTGCCGTGGTCATGGTTATCTCTTCACAGCAAAAGAAACCCTAAGACAGAAATTAGTACCAGGTACTGTGATAAGACTGACCATGTTTTGTTTGGAGGAATTTGGACTTTGGGACATTGGTTTAGGAAAACAGTGGAATGATTTAAGTGGAGGCTTCGTGGATCATACAAGTAGGAACATGGAAGACAGTGGTGCTGAAGGTGATTTGAACTGTGGAGCCTGGCTCAAGATGTTTCAGTGAAGAATGTTAATATGTTGCCTGGAGATGGTTCTTTTGATATTTTGGCAAAGAATGTGGCTGCTTTTTGCCCTTATCTGAAAAGTTTTCCTGAGGCTAAATCGAAGATATTTGGATTAATTCTGTTGACAGAGAAAATTTCAAAACAGCCTGGTATTGACTCTTTTGTATGGCTACTAGTGTTCACTCTTTGGAAGACTTATAATAAAAAGGGGGAAGCTGAACAAGTAATTATAAAATACACAGGCTGAGGATAAAAGGGGCTCCAGGAAATGGAATGAAGCTAAATTCTGTGTTCGAGGAGGTTAAACAGATTAAAGGCAGTGGTGACGTAAGGGCAAGACCCCACCCAGCTAAGCTACCAATTTGTGAAAAGGGACTAAAGAAAGGCTCAGAGCTAGTTGTGGTGGTGCACGCCTTTAATCCCAGCACTCAGAGGGCAGAGGCAGGCAGATCTCTGAGTTTGAGTCCAGCCTGGTCTACAGAGTGAGTTCCAGGACAGTCAAGCTTTGACAGTGACGGTAACCACGGAAAACAGAGAAGCAGATGAAGATGTAATTGAACAAACGGGCAATATTCCAGCACCAGCAAGCAGCAGACTTGGCAGCTTCAGCCATGTGGTTCTGGCTATAGAGTTAAGGATAGAAGAAGAAAGGGGTTATGGAGTCTTCCTCCCTGACTAAGGAAAGTTGTTGAGGCCAGGTGAGTGTCAGGGGTGTCTGTGCATGGAGGGCCAGAGAGGCCATTATGTAAAGCTATGAAGGTGAAACCCCAAGATGTTGGAGATGCCTGCCAAGGAGAGCTGCTAATAGGAAGTGGAATCAGCCCAAGAGTGAGAAGTGTGCGGCAGTCAGCAAAGGTGAAAGGAGTTGGAGATCTGAAAAATGCTTTGACATCGTCAGACATGGAGATGCAGAGTTTGGAGTTTGCCTAGTTGTTTCCAATCTTCCTTTGGTCCAGCATTTTTTCACTATGCTCCTTTCCCTACCTTTTAGAGCAGTAATGTATATCCTGTACTGTTGGATGTTGGATGTATGTGATCTGCTTTTTTATTTTTATTTTATAGGGGATTGCAATGAAGAAATTGTATGACTCTCAGAAGAGACTTTGAATTTTGGACTGTGAAACAGGGTTGATAACTGTGATAGACTATGGGGACATTTGAAGTTGGACAGAATACATTTTTGCATTGTTTTATGGTTACAAGCCTATGGGAGCCAGGGATTGGAATCTGATGGTTTGAATCGAAATGGCCCCCACAGACTCATATGTTTGACTGCTTGGTCCATTGGGAGGGGCACTACTAGGAGATGTGGTCTTGTTGAAGGAAGTGTGTCACTGTGGGGGTGGGCTTTGAGGTCTTATGTGCTCAGGCTATGCCCAGATTGGCTCACAGTCTCTTCCTGCTGCCTGTGAATCAAGATGTTGAATTTTCATCTCCTTCTCTGGTACCATGTCTTCCCGTATGCTGTTGTTGTAATGGTTGTTCTGTCTCTTTAAGAGACCAGCCACGCCCACTCCCTCCCCCATCCGCTGA
>LOEQ01007886.1:3060-25478 GCA_001685075.1 Bramus lutescens
GGGGGAGGACCTTGGACTTCCCACAGGGCAGGGAATCCTGACTGCTCTTTGGCCTGGAGTGGGAGGGGGAGGGGAGGGAAATGGGAGGAGGGAAAGAGGTGAAAAAATTTTTTAATTAAAAAAAAGAAATTACCTCAGTCCCATATGAGAAAGATCTAAAAGCTGATGTCTTTTTATTAGCAGTCTGGATATATAGGGATAGTCTTTCTCTCTTCCTATCTTTCTTCTCTCTCTTTCTCTCTTTCTCATATACACAAAAACACAATTGTGGTAATATTATCAGTATATCAAATCTTACTTTTAAATCACTAACATCTCTTGAATGATTAGATCAATGCACAGATATTCACTCCAGAGTTTAAAGGTTAGTAGGTCTGGAGGAAGATGGATAACTTGCACTTTCACATAGATAAATTATGGTTATGCTTTTCTTCTAGAACCACCAATACCAGAGGGTCCAGTTCAATAAAGAATCTATTATCCCTGTGGGGAAAAAAAGCAGAAAGGGTTGACCAATGGAATCAAATTAAAGACCTGAGTATTAATCCACACACCTATGAAGACCTGATTTTTGACAAAGAAGCTAAAATTATACAATGGAAAAAAGAAAGCATATTCAACAAATGCTGTTGGCATAAATGCATGTAGAAGAATGCAAATAAATCCATTTCTATCCCCATCTACAAAATTCGAGTCCAAATGGGTTAAAGACTTCAGTATATATACAGCCACACTGAACCTGACAGAAGAAAAAGTTGGAAGTAGCCTTCAATGTATGGGTACAGGAGATCACTTCCTATATATAATATGAGTAGCACAGATACTGAGAGTGACAATAAATAAATGGGACCTCCTGAAACTGAGAAGCTTCTGTCAATTAAAGGACACAATTAATAAGCAAAATGGTACTCAAAAGAATGGGCAAAGATCTTTATCAACCCCACATCAGACAGAGGACTGATGCCAAAATATATAAAGAACTCAAGAAGCTAGGCATCTAAATTCTAAATAATCCAATTAAAATAACAGGGTAAAGATCTAAACAGAGAATTCTCAACAGAAGAATCTCAAATGACTGGAAGGCACGTAAGAAAATGTTCAACATCCTTAGCCTCCAGGAAAATGCAAATCAAAATGACTCTGAGATACCATCTTACACCAGGCATAATGGGTAGGATAAAAAACACCAATGATAGCTTATGCTAGAGAGGATGAGGGGTAAGGGGAACACTACTGCATGGCTAGTTGGAATGCAAACTTGTAAAACTACTTTGGAAATCAATATGGCAGTTTCTCAGAAAATTGGGAATCAACCTACCTCAAGACCTAGCAATACTTCTTTTGGACATATACAAAAGAATGCTCAATCATACTTATAAGGGCATTTGCTCAACTACATTAATAGCAGCATTATTCATAATAACCAGAACCTGGAAAAAACCTAGATGTCCCTCAACCAAAGAATTGATAACAAGGCCAGGAGGTGGTGGTGCACACCTTTAATCCCAACACTGGGGGAGGTGGAGGCAGGCAGGTCAAGGCTAGCCTAGTCGACAGAGCTAGCCCTCTGAATGTAGGTGACAGTTTTATGGCCGGGGCAGACTGGCAGTGAGACTAGGATTTATTTCTATTTCTTGTACTGTCATTTTAGGACTAATTCTCTCTGGACGGATACTTTGATCAGTCTAAATATGGTGGGGAGGGCCTTAGAGGTCACAGCCTCTTGGTTTATTTTTCTGACATATTCTTTCTATATATCCCTGGCTGTCCTGGAACTTGCTATGAAAATCAGGTTGGCCTTGAACTCACAGACAGATAGATCCTCCTGCCTCTGACTCCCGTGTGTTGAGAAAGAAGGCTTGCACCAGCATGCCTGGCCTTAGTTTTAGCTTCTTAGAAACAAAGTCTCAATGTGCACTTTTGGTGGACCTGGAAGTTGCTGAGAAGAGGCTGGCTTCAAACTCAGAGATCTGCTTATCTATGATTCCAGATCATTGGGATTAAAGCCTGGGTCACCACACCTGACTGAAATACTTTTATATGATCATTAAATGCCAATGTTGGTTGTGCTTTGTAACATATGTGGGCTAAAAAATTTTAAGGCAGACTTATTTACTGCCTTATTTTAAGGCAGTCTTTAGTAGGTCAAGATAGCCTTGGATTCCCTATTCAGAGAAAATATCATTGTCTTGGTGTTTTAATTCCCACACAAGCCACTGCACAGCCTATGATTTAAACATGTATATTTGGAAAATGTTCTTCCTTTGTTATAAACTGAAGAGTAATCTTGCTTTTTATACAGACCTATGTGATTTCAGTTTGCCTTTATGGCTTTTTGGTCCATGTCTATGTGAATTAGTTGTAAATCATCATTTTTAGATAGTTTTCCTTTTATTAAAGCTTATTTAATTTTACAATTTTTTTTATATCTTAGATTCCTCATTATTCTAGATAAACTTTGTGTTGGGAATGAAACCCAGGCAAGGTTCATTCTAGGCAGTTGCTCAACCACATAGCTTCTCCCTTCCTTAGAAATATTTGATGTCTGAAAATATTCTTTTTTTGTATGCTTTCAGTAAATGGATAGAGCCCTTTGCATAAAATTTCTCCTGTATTAGTATTTACTTCATCCATGGGTTTTCTCACAGCAGGATAATTGTGCAGTTTGATTGTGAAGTTAAACTTCATTTCTAGTTTTTAAAGTGTCTGCTTGTTGATTTTATATATTCTACCTTTGAAAGAGGACTCAAACACACCTTGTGAATTGTAATGAGAATGCATGAAAGGAAGTGTCTTTTTTTTTATCATCCAACCTAAAAAGTGTTTTAGCTAAAATACATTCAGTCTGTTTTAAGATATTAACTAATGTTCACCTTTTTGAGCTAATTTTTCTGGATAGCTTTCCTGTAATTCATCTATGGAGATCACACTGGCCTCACACTTGGGATTATTCTGTTCCCTTCAAGAGCTGGGATTACAGGTGGGTGCCTAGTAAAATATCATTTATCTTCAAGTTATTATCACCATATATGCCTAAATGATTGTGCATTGTAGCAAATGTGACATCTGCCTTCAGCTATAGCTCTTGCTTACAAGTAGACAACCATTTAGATGGACGTTTCCTACTCTTCACTTGCAAGTTAGGATTCTTGAGTTCAGATTACTTCAGTGCAAAATACATTTTAGTCCTATGGAAGTATGGAGATGTGTGTTTATGTTAAGTGAAGCTATTATTACTTTTTTCCAACATTAACAACGTACCAAGAAGGTCCAGACAAATTTAAATTATGGAACAAAGTTTTCCTACAGTCCAAGCCTAATTTTCCATTAGGCCACTGAAAACAGGTTGTACTCCTTATAGGGACCATCAGTGCCATGTGTTGTCATGGCAGTAGACCTGCTTAGACAGTTTGGCTTTTAGGATCAGCTTGCTGTTTCTTGTGAATGTAGGGGTCCCAGGTTAACAAAGAGGTGAATAAGAGCCTGAGCAGAGAAGAGTCCCTTTTCTCTAATTTGGCTGAGTCACACTATGTATGCAGTCCTGGTGTTTATTTTTGTATTCTTCCTTCTTTATGCTTAGAGCCCAATTCATCATGTACCCACTACTACCCCATTTTTTCTTGGCAACTTTATTAGTATAATAGCTTTTATTTAGGTTTTCCTATGTTTGTACTTGGCCTACATGTATGTCTCTGTACCACATGCATATCTGGTACCTATGGAGACCACAATTAGATGTCAGAGTTCCTGCTACTAGAATTAAAGATGGTTATGAGCTGCTTTGTGAGTGCTGAGTATTACACCCAGGTCCTATAGAATAGCAAACAGTGTTCTTAATTGTTGAGCATATGTGCCAGTCCCTCAGTTTGTCCCCATTGTAGGAAACCTGTTTGATCTTGTCAGACTTTATAGCNACCTTGCATGATATAATCCATTGTATTAGTAAAGAAAGCAGTAAAAGTTGCGTTAGAAATGAAAACTGTCATATTACCTATTATCCAGCAGGTGGCGCTGTTGCTGAGTCGCGACTAGAACCACTGCAAAGGTGACGAAAATGGGGTCGTATAGAATAGCAAGCAGTGTTCTTAGTTGTTGAGCATATGTGCCAGTACCTCAGTTTGTCCCCATTGTAGGAAACCTGTTTGATCTTGTCAGACTTTATAGCTGTTTGGTTGCTCATTTGTTTAGTTTTGTGAGACAGACTCTAAGGTGGCCTAGACTGAACTTGACCTCTTTGTGAATCCTTGTCCTTTTGATCCTTCTATGTTTCAAGAAGTTCTGGCAGTACAAGTGAGCACCTCTACCATAGCTGGTACATGTGTTGTTGGTAACATGAATGCAGGGCAGACACTCCCCCAACTAGGTGAGCTCCTTCTCCAGCCCCTATCATAATGCTTTAACAGCAATCAGTGGTTTACATATGGGGTTGATATAAAATACCATAGGCTTCTGGTAATCACAGATTTTTACCATATTTTGTTCATCCATAAGAATGCTGACACTGCATGAACAAAGTTTACTCTTGTACATTTTTACAATACACTGAGTTTTGAAAGTAAACCCATGAAAGCATTAAAGTGATCCTCATTCAGCAGTAGCTCAGTGTTTGAAAGACATGGAGACTAACTGACTTATTTGGCAAAGGCCATTCACAGATCCATCAATGTCTCTTTAGTCTCATCTGATTTTCACTTGAAACATGAAGGGATACAGTGTGCTGACACTGGCAGCTAGGCTGTCAGGGCCAAGAATAAATAAGGAAAGGAAGAAAGGTGTGACTAACCCATCATAGGTGAGTGAACACATAGAGCACAGTAGGAGCCAGCTTGTCTTCAGGTACACCCTGAGCAGTGTTCTCTGGCCATCTGACCCTCTGGATTTCACACACAAAGTTCCCTCTGCATACCTTCCTCCATATTACACAGCTCTTTGTAAATGCCAGTAGCCTTAGAGTGACTTTTTTTTAAGTTTCAGGATCTCCAATCAACCTGGATGCCAACTGAAGTCACCATCACATAGGCCTCTAAGGGTTTTGCAGGCACCAAGGAAGCAGAATACCACCCCTTTCAAACATGTAGTTCTTTATGGCTGCAATTTTTCTTCTCTCCTTACAAGAGACATAATTTTCAAAAGGAATACATCTGATACATGCACTCATAGGCTTCCATTGCTGCCTATTTACATTTGGGATAAACTCAGTCTTGTGGCTTTTGTCAATTGTTCTACTACTTTTTAAAGACTAGCATGCCAGTTTTTCTCCTGATATATATATTTCTTCCTTTATTTTGAGGAGAGTTTAGGCTCAGAAAATTCTTGAAGCACCAAGACTAAGTTAGTCCAATGCTATCAATCTCATATTGCTTCTGGGTCATCAGGGATGAAGTGAAGATAAGCTTATCCATTCACACCTTATTGCTATTAATGACATATTCATGGTGCTGAATAGATGGCTGGGCAGCTAAGATCAATGGTTGCTCATTCACAGGGTTGGCCTGTGATTCCAAGCACCCAAAAGACAGTTCAGACTGCTCTGTAACTTCAGTCACGGAGGGCCTGACAAGATCTTCTGCTCTCCACTAGGACCTGATATGCATTTTATATGTATGGTGGCAAGACTTATAGCCCTAAATTTTAATTCTTTTAAAATATCACATACATGAAAAAAACTTTTTTTTACAATCTGGAATGACACATAAATGTGTGTGTGTCTTTCATTTGCCTATCATTTGAATATCTGGTGACCTAAGAGGCCAGAAGAGGCATCAGATCTTCTGGAACTGGAAATACAAGTAGTTCTGAGCCAGCTGCTGTGGATACCGAAGAGGAGCAGGACTACAGAGAAAAACTTTCAGCTCTGAAATATGCCATTATAATTAATCCTATCACTTGAGGGACTCTCTATACTTTTTTGTTTTCATTGTTTCCCTTGTTTCATGGTTCCCTTAAAGAATGCAAAGATAAAAAGGTTTTGTTGAAAACAGTTGGAGTTCGGTCAGATTACAGTAAAAGTCCATAACCTGAGACATGCTCTTTTTATCTGGAATTTTTTAATTATTTTTTAAGACAGGATATCTCTACATGGATGTTCTGGAACTCACTATGTGGACCAATGTGGCCTCAAAATCAAAGAAACTGGACTGCTACTGTTTCTCCCTAGTGCTGCGATTATAAATATGCACCTCTAAGACCAACTGTGTTTTTAAATGATTTATGAATGAGAAAATGAAAGGGTAAAATTCTTATTTAAAGACTTAAATAAGAATCATTGCTTTGATGCATAGTAACTCTTGAAATTCTATAATAATAATAACAAACTGACAAATCATTATGTTCTCAATAATTGGGTTATTTTCTTTGCTTTGTTAAATTCAACCACTAAAAATGTTTGAACTATGTGTGTATTCACCTGTGCCATGGTGTGTATGTAACAAGGTAACTTACAAGTGTCTATTACATACTTCTATGTGAGCTTTAGAGCTGAAACCTAAGGAGTCCAGTTTGAGTGAAAATTACTTCATATGTGCATTATTTGGGGTATTAATTTTTTATGTATGTGCTGGTATATGGCTGTGCATATGCCACAGTCCAAATGAAGAAATAATAGAAAATTTATATGAGTAATATGGGTCTCCCAGAATGTGAACTCAGATTCAGTTACCTTAGTGGCAACCAATTTTACCCACTGAGACATTTTGGCATTCATTAGGCATTCTGTGGAAGTGTTTTGAACAAGTGCTTAGTCCTCAGAATAAACTAACACATTCCAAAATTAAAAAAAGAGAAAACAGAAAAAGAGCTAGCCATATATCACTTTCATTTACAAATAAGATTTATTATTCAAATTGTCCTGTTTTCTTCCACCTTTAGATAACAAGATGTTTACATACTGAAAAGACATTTTATTGTTATAATGTTTCAACTAATCTTATTTGAGCATCATTGAGAAAGTTAAGTGGGAAATGTCTGTGGTGTGCAAGGCTAGATCATGAACTTGATATTTATATAAAGATGGAAAAAGTGAACTGTACAAAGTTGTCTTCTGGTCTTGACATATCTGTCATGATGTGAAAACCCATAATCACATCACATAACACACACAGAAGTTTTTAAATAAATCTCACTACTGTTACATTATCTGGCATCTCCTCATAATTCCCCTAGAGGGAAGTACTTAAGATCAAGTGCCAAACAGATAACTAAAGAGAACAAGAAGTATGGAACATCAAATAATATATGTATATCCACATCAAATCAAACTCTGTCGTGAGATATACAGTGATTTATTATTTATTCAATTTTATTACATCTCTACCAGAGAGATGAAAATGCTGTTTTGGATACACACATGAGGTATTTATTGATTACTGTATCCTCTTCTATTAAGCATTTTAATATCAACATTGTTAAAATGTTTAAACAAAATAGCACATGCAGTGGGCACCTTGGACTTGTACTCAAGAGTCTGATACATGAGAAACAAGAGTTGAAATGTATCCCCGACTAATTACTGACATCCAAGCCTAGCTGGATAACAAACAACATCTCAAAGGACCTTGTGAAAATATGAAAAACAAAACTGGAACAACAACCCACCACCATTTCACAGATACCATTGCTTTAAACGTATGGTGACATATTGCCTGATATTTAAGTAAACAATAGACTACTTGGGTGGTAGGTATTCCATTCTATCTATACAATGAAGTAAAAATATATCTACCAACCAACTGAAAGTCCAATAGACGATGAACAGAAGCCACAGAAGTAATAAAAGAACAGCCTAATAAAATGGAACAAATGGATTAGCCACACACACAGCAAACTTCATTACCTATTCCAAAATTTTTAAAATACAATCCACAAACACAATTGTTGGTCTTTACCATTACACTAGTTTGAACATGGTACATACTTTACTTATTTCAGGCTTTGATGAAAAGGAGAAAAAGACTTTTTCTTGAAAATGTAAACAACTGTGATGTTTAAAGTCTCTACCAAATTGTTTACATAAATAGGGTTTTTCTCTCGAATGTGCTTTTCCCTGTTTCCTAATATCAAGATGATATATAAAGGCTATAAAATATTTACAGTGTAAGAGACATGTTCAAGCAGTAAAGACAAGTCCATTCCCAGGGACCAAGGTCAGATTTTTGATAGCTTCCTAAAACTTTTGCTACTAGAAGATTAAAAGGTCTAACCTTCTTGGGAACCAGAATAAACATGTACATACCCACAAAGACACATTGATACCACAAAATTAAAACTAAAACAAGTCATTAAACAACTTTTCACTTGTGAATGTCTGTCCCATTCATTCCTGTAAAACAGCAATTTTCTTCATCATGAATTGGTTCATGTAACAGAAAGCAAGTTAGAAAGGCTTGAAGTCAGAGAAATCAACCCTACTCCATAGATGGTTTCATTTGGGAAGATTTGGAAAACATTTCCCTGGTGTAAAAAGTTTGCCACTGGGGTGGGCCTGAGAGTTTCCATTTCAAACTGCAGGCTGGGGAAGTGAATTCTTAGCTTCCTGCTCTGGTTGCTATGTCTGACACTAGTTGCCATGACACTTTCATGGTATCCTGTATCCCTCTGGAATCAAGGGCCCTTTTGTAAGCTGCCTTAGACTTGTTTTTACTACAGCAACAGAAAAGGCACTAGGATACATCCCTAATGTTTAATACCTGGATGAGTCATTTCATAAAGCTGAAGAAGTATGAATTTGAAAGGGTAACCTTTTCATTTAAATTCATAGGGCTTTTGTCCATGTGAGTTTGAATACACAAACAAAAAGAAGAGGGATATCATAAAGCTTGAACAGATTGTTAACAATTGCCAGTTTTCTCCAGAATAAAATAATTTTCTGTATCTAAATGTAAGTGTGTTGGCTAAATATCTTGCCAAATTCTTTGTAGATAGATTCCATTCTGCATTAGTTTTTTTTTTCAGGTCCTCAAAGAGCATTGTAATATGCAAGAGCTATATTAGATCAATTACACATTAAGAGTTTTACTCTTGTATAAAGACTACCATGAAATGCACAACTTTACCACACCGACTACATTTAAAGGGTTTCTCTGCAGTATGATTTTTTCTCATGGATTCGAAGACTGCTGACATACGCAAAGGCTTTATCACACTGATTACATTTGTAAGGTTTCTCTCCAGTGTGTGTTCTTTTATGTATTTGAAGATTACTGTGATAGGCAAAATCTTTACCGCACTGATTGCATTCATAGGGTTTCTCTCCAGTATGTGTTCTTTTATGTTTTTGGAGATTACTATTATGTGCAAAGGCTTTATCACACTGATTACATTTGTAGGGTTTCTCTCCAGTATGAGTTCTTTTGTGGTTTTGGAGACTACTCTTTTGTGCAAAAGCTTTACCACACTGATTACATTCATAAGGTTTCTCCCTACTATGTGTTCTTTTATGTATTTGGAGAGCACTGTTGTGTGCAAAAGCTTTACCACACTGATTACATTCATAAGGTTTCTCTCCAGTATGTGTTCTTTTATGTATTTGAAGATTACTGAGATAGGCAAAATCTTTACCGCACTGATTGCATTCATAGGGTTTCTCTCCAGTATGTGTTCTTTTATGTATTTGAATATAACAGTGATATGCAAACGTTTTACCACACTGGTTACATTCATAAGGCTTCTCTCCAGTATGTGTTCTTTTATGTGTCTGAAGATGACCAAGTCTTGAAAAGGCTTTTCCACAATGATTACATTCATAGGGTTTCTTGCCACTATGTGTTCGTTTATGTATCTGGGGCAAACTGTGACATCCAGAGGCTTTATCACACTGAATACCTCCATAGAGTTTCTCTCCAGTATGAATTCTTTCATGCCTTTGAAGATGACTGTGATATACAAAGGCTTTAACACACTGAGTATATTCAGAGGGTTTCTCTCCAGAATGACTTGTTTCATACCTACAAAGATTAGCACATGTTAAAGCTTTACCACATTCATTCCTGACGAGTCCTGGCATCTGCATCAGTTAATTTACAATTTAGTCTAATTGTAAAGAGCAAGGCTTTTATACTCTACAGGGTTTATACTCATGGCACTCCCTTCGTTAAGGGCTGTTTTATGTCTCTGAAGATACCTGTGATGATAAAAGCCTTTATTACACGGCTCACATTTATAGCATCTTCCTTCTATATAAGATTTTTCACAATTTAAACAGAACTGAAAGAACTCAGAGCTTTACCATACTTATTGCATTCATAAGTTTTCATATGGTGTGAGTGATACTGCATTTGCAAGGTGAACCAGGACATATAGAAGTATTTATACATTCCAATACTCATAGAGAATTTCTGCAGTGGGAGTTTATTGATATATTCCAAATGACATTGGGAAACCAATTAATTGTAAATTTGTTTCACATTTAACAATTCTGCTCAGATGGAGGACTACTTCATATGCCCTGACTGTTCTTGGGGAAGAGTTACGTTGCTACTTTCCATATCCGGGTGCTCTCATGGCTTCTGTACAGAGTGACATATGAAATACTTAGGCTTCAACATTGCATGCACACAGTTTGACTTTCTGTTCCTCATAGACGTGCAGTATAGGGATTAAGGTTACTTGACAACAAACTTTC
Organism: Bramus lutescens; assembly: GCA_001685075.1. NCBI lineage: Eukaryota > Metazoa > Chordata > Mammalia > Rodentia > Cricetidae > Bramus > Bramus lutescens. The sequence continues at coordinate 13,679 of LOEQ01007886.1, forward strand.
TGACTCATAAACTGCCAATCTTAACTGAATAGCATCACAACAAGAATATGAGTAACAATAGCTTTACTGTGGACTATTTGCTTGTTAGAAGGCTTTGGACATATACTTATCACCTATTCAATGTGTATACTCTTTGCAATCTCTGAGTAGGATGAAGTTCAAGAGCTTAGCTTCCCTGGGGATATGAATCAATGGTGATTGTCAGTTACTTCCTTGCTTTCATTCTTAGAGGAATGTCTTAGGTCAGCTACGTGAAATTGAGGGCTTTTTGTTTTTAGAATTTCATAATCATCAATGCACTTTAATTTGTGCTTATTTGTATTGTTGCTTTTCCTTAAAATTTCCAGGACACATTAAAATTTCTTTGGAGAACATTTTTATCAGCTTGCACATAAAATTACCTTCCATGTCTTCTAGAATTTTGGCAATGTTCTTCAATGTTATGGTCTTTCCAACTGTAGCCTAAAATATAGTACAAGAAAATGTATGATATATTATTGGGAATTGTTCACAATTCAACTTACTAGAATCAGATAACCTTAGAATTTTGCCTAATTATTCACCTCATTCCTCTTCTTTCTCAACTGAAATTATACATGCAAACCAATAAACAAGAAACGTGGTCGCCTTATTTTGAAACGTAAAGGAAAATTCCCAATCTTACCTATAGCAGTTAGGTTCCTGTAGGTCTCTAGCATTACATCTTTGTACAGGCTCTTCTGGGAGAGATCCAACAAAGCCCATTCTTCCCAACTGAAGTCGACATGCACATCATTGTAGGTCACTGCATTGTTAAATGCCTCAACCATGGAAACAAAAGAAAGCATGATACTGACATTGAAAATGTATACTTCTTTGACAATATAGTCTCATAATTCTGGTGCTTCCCATACTTATTCCATGACACAGAATTTTAATGTAATCACCAAGTCACTTTAGAAGTAAAATGAATAAGAGATTCACTTGCCACATCTGAATCCTTTGAAAGCTAAATGCCAATTAACAGAGACAGAAGAAGATGAATAGTACTGACTACACACTAAAGAAATTGAATGATCAATTACTAATTACAAAAAAAGATGGGCAACCTGGGTGTGTTAGTTTATGCTTTTTATACTAGCACTCAGGAGGCATAGGCAGTTGAATTTAACTGAGTTAGATGCCACTGTGGCCTATTTAGTGATTTTCAGAACAACCAGAGTAACTTATTAATAGCACCCTATCTCCCTCACAAAAATCAAAGTTCTGTATTGAAATGCCCCAGTTTAAACTATACTATTAATAAGATTTTTACTAAAAGGGATGTGTAATTTTACAATTAAAAATGGACAGCTAAAACATTAGCAATGTAAATATTGATCATAAGTAAAAACAATAGGACAGTTAAGATGGCTCAGCAGTTAAGAGCTCTTGCTGGTTATGCAGATAGGTGTGCTCAACTGCCACACTTACTGAAGGGATCCCAATTACCCATTACTCCAAGTTGTGGGGTTCTGAGGCGATCTTATAACTACTGGGGAAACACACATATGTGGTGTATAGACATTCATACATGTAGAAGACTCATATCTGTTCTAAAGGATTCAAAATAAAGTAGGTAAGAAGAATGTAACACACCTATCATCCAATGACTCAGAAATTGCCACCCTGAGAAAAAAAGAATGATACTCTCTGCCAAATTTGATAATTCAAGATATGGGTGAAGCCCAACACAACAGCATATGCTTGATATGTACATAAACCTTCATTTCAGGCCCATCAGTCAATAATAAAAAAAAGCAACAACAATAACAGCAACAACAACAAAACCAGGAGTGTTGGCCCAGCTTTAATTCCAACATGTAGGAACCAGCATCATATGGATCTCTGGATTGAGGCTATAAAGATGCAAACTTATCACCAACGAGGAATTTCATCAGAAAGGCCCTTCCTACCAAAGATTCTAAAAGAACCCTAAAGAAAACCACCAAGGAGAGACAAGATTTCAAGTACATTATCTACTCTTTGAGCTTTTCATTCAAACAACTACCTTCTGACCCAGATCACTATAGGCTCATGGCCACTCGATGAAGAAAATGTATTTAGTTTAACTTCAATGAGTCTGCAACAGCCCCTACATTCTTCAAATGTCCAAAGTTTCTTCTGACACAGAGGCAATCCTGTGACTGTGACATCTTTCAAAATCAGAAAACAAGTTACATATTTCTAACATACAATGACACAGAGTACTTATTCCAATTCTAAAAAAAGGGAATGGGAACATTGTGAGAGAAGACTAGATCAAGACAACACTGCAACCCAGCATATCTCAGACACATGGAGTTTCAGTTTCAAAGGGCTTAGGTGGCTCATTTATCCTGAAACATCTCATTTATCTCTTTTTAGTTACTTCTAACTGCTGGAGAGATAGCTCAGTGGTTAAGAGCACCACCTGCTCTTCCAAAGGTCCTGAGTTCAACTGTCAGCAATGACAAGGTGGCTCACAACCATCTGTAATGAGATCTGGTGCCCTCTTGAGGAAGAAACCTGGTTAGTCATCCTCATCAACTTAGACCATGAAACCCAGTATGGACAAGTTCAACAAAACCACCATATACAGGTTGCCCATGCATACTTCAGCATTGCCAGGTCATAAATTTAATTTCAAATTCCAATCATATATGCAGCTCTCCATGGCAGATATCTAATAGCTTAGGTATCTCAATATCTTCATCCTCACAGCTTCATGCAATGAACTCTCACACTGCATCTCTGACTTTGCCAAACAACAGTGCTGAACTGAAACCACAGACTAAGAAACCATGACCTGAAATTTTCATTCCTTCTTCTTTCCAAAATCAGCATAACATGAGTGATCCTGACATGTTTGGCTTCTTAATTGACCCTACCTTGCTTGGAACACAGTTGCAGCAGGTTTTGTATGAAACTGCGTCCAGGGACTAGGAATTACTTTGTCTAATTCTGACATTAACTGAAGGCTTAACAGGATGGAGCCTTGCCCGTAAGATACTTTGCTAGGCTTCTACTGTAGAGCAAGTGCCTTCTCTTGAATTGGGATGATCTCCTTAAACGTTCCTGCCTCTGTTTCAGCACTTGAATGCCATCTGTGACTACATTTTCATTTATTTCTGTTCAACTATTTGCTTTTTATCACTGTAGACATGGATGACTCATCAGTTATAACCTCCCAACAGATTCAATATTCCATCCAAGAAATCCAGCCTGTTACTTTTAAATTCTGGCTTAATCATTTTCTAATAGCAGAGGCAAAATATGAAATAATTGGACTCAAAATTTTACACAAATGACCTTAAGCTTAATGTCTATCATGGAGTCTCTTTCCAACTGAAACTCTATGACACTGACCTCTATGGTCTACATTGTTCTCAACATTTCCATCTTCCAGATCCTACAAGAAGAGCCAGTTAAGCTCTGTGTAAAGCTTTCTATGCCTTTTGTCTTCCACCTTCATTCAAAAAATATTGGCCAGATCCTGCCTAGCAACAAATTTCACTTTTGGTGTTCTGTTGCAGCAGGGCCGCTTGGTTGTTCCCAGCCACCCAGCTGTTTAGCCCCAAAGTAATCACACAGAAACCATATTATTCAAATCAGTGCTTAGCCCATTAGCTCTAGCTTTTATTGGCTAACTATTATATCAATTTAACCCATTTCTATTAATCTGTATATCACCATGTGGCAGTAGCTTACTGGCAAAGATTCGGCATGTTTGACTCTGGTGGCTCCATGGCGTCTCTCTCTGACTCTGCCTTCTTCTTCCCAGTATTCCATTTAGCTTTCCTTGCTTAGCTCTGTTCCCCTACAGCTCTGCTATAGGCTCAAAGTGGTTCCTTTATTAACCAATGAAAGCATCACATAGACAGAAGGACCTCCTACACCAGTGTTCCAGTTTTTTTCTAACTTGTTTCTCTGATGCCGTGATTACATTCTCTAACCAAAAGCAGCTCTGGTAATAATGAATGGGTTTATTTGGCTGATTTTGTCAGATCAAAGTCCATAATTTTGGAAGTTTAGGACATAAACTCAAGTCAGCAACTGACATCAAAAAAACATGTGCAAACATTGTTTTCTGTCTTTCTCTCTTGCTTGGTCACTGTGCCATGCTCAACTCTTTTACCCAGAAAAGGCCCACTTGCTTAGGGATATTGTTACCATTAATAGAAAAGCCTCCCCACACCAATCATCAATGAGCACAATCTCTCACAGACATAACTGTTTCTGGATACTATGAATAAAGCTTCTATGAATGCAGTTGAGCAAGTCTCCTTACGGCAGGACGGAGGAGCATCTTTTGGGTATATCCTCAAGAGTGGTATAGTTGTGTTATGAGGTCATTCCCAATCACTGAATAGCTGTCATATTGGGTTTTTTTTAAACATAGTAGCGATACAAGTTTGCACTTCCACCAGCAATTGAAAAGAGTTTTCCCTTGTTGTACATTCTTGCCAGTACGAGCTTTCACATGTGGTACTAACCTTAGCCATTCTGGCAAGGGTAAGAGAAAATCTCAGAGTAGATTTGATTTGCATTTCTTTGATGGTCAAGGATGTTGAACATTTCTTTAAGTGTTTCTCAGTCATTTTAGATTCTTCTGTTGAGAATTCTGTTTAGATCTATACCCCATTTCTCATTTGATTATTTGTTTATTCATTGAAAAGTTTATGTATCCTGATAAACCTCTCTGTCAATGCAGCAATCCAAATCAGACCAAATCAAACCAAATTAGAAAAAGTCCAGATTTAATGGATAAAATGCTGCTGGATGATTTTCCAGCCTCCCCTCCCCAGAGAGAAGACAGGAAAGAGAGACCAGAAAACCACATGTCTGTTATCTGGGGGGCAGTTTAAACACCTTGTGAGAAGAATCTTGAGCATCTCTATGAGAGGGGTCATCATTTGGAGGACTTTCTGAGGTGCAGCAAAGTTTGGAGAGAGATGGGGGAGGGGTTTGGGGTGGAACTTCCACCAGAACATTCAGGACTCTTTAGGTATATGGATGCCAAGGGGTAGGGTGATGCTTCCACCAACATCCATGTCTAGTTTGATAAGTTCTTTATTATCATGAGTGAAGCAACCCAGAACCACATAGACAAAACCATGATATATACTTATAAGTGGATATAAGCCACTAAGTAAACTAAGTAAACAACAATCACAGTACAATTCCAAAGACCCAGCGAGGCTAAATAACAAGAACAGCTATAGCAGGCCTGCACGAATCTATTACTGTGCCAAAACACCACGAACAAAAAGCAAGTTGGGAGCTGATGCAGAGGCCATGGGAGGAGCTGGTTACTGGCTTTCTTGAGTTCCTGTCCTGACTTAGTCCAGTGATGGACTATGATTTGGAAATGTAAGCCAAATAAAGCCTTGCCTCCCCAACTTGATTTTTGGTCATGGTATTTTGACCCAGCAATCAAAACCCTAACTAAGACAAATTGGTATCAGGGACTGGGATATTGCTGTGATAGGCCCAGCCATGTTTTTGTTTGGAAGAATTTGGACTTCGGTACTTTAGGTTAAGGAAAGAAATGGAATACTTTAAGAGCTGCTTAATGGAAAATGCTTGTAGAAGCATGAAAGACAGCAGTGGTGAGTGTGATTTAAACCAACATTGGATGGATCAAGAGGTTTCAGAGAAGAATGCTGGTATGTTGCATAGAAATCATTCTTGTGATATGCTGGTGAAGAATATGGCTGCTTTTTGTCCTCATCCAAATTGTTCACCTGAAAATAAAGTTTAGACTTTTGGATTAATTCCATAGGCAAAGAAAAATCTCAAAACAGCATAGTATAGACTCTGTTGTGTGTTACTGTTGTTAACCCTAAGGAAGATACATAATGAAAAGGAGTAAGCTGAACAAGAAAAAAATATTTGAAGAAAAATGGAGCACCATAAAGTGGAATGGAGGTAAATCCTGTAGTCAAGAAGATAAACAGATTAAGAAATGGACAAAGGGAGTGGTGATCTCACAGAAAGATCAATCTCAGTTAATTTTCCAACTTGTGAAAAGGAATTAAAGCAAAGCTTAAAGCCCAGTGTGGTGGTGCATGCCTTTAATACCAGGACTTGGAAGGCAGAGTCTGGAAGATCTCTAAGTCTGAGGTCAGCCTAGTCTACAGAGAAAGTTCAAGGGCAGCTAATCTTAGGCAGTGAAGGAAAACAGACAGCTGATAATTAAATGAGGGAGCCATGCTTGAGTTCCAGAAAGCAGAACTTGACAGCTTTGGTCATGTGGTTCTGGAGTTAAAAATAGAAGAAAGGAACCATGGAATTTAATCCCATTAGTAAGGAAATTCTTGAGGCCAGGTATGTGTCAAGGGTGATCCTGAATGGAGGCTAGAAAGTTCACTGTGTGAAGCTGAAGCCTGTATTGCTTTGGAGACCCCAAGATATTGAAGATGGCAGAGCCATGGGATACCTGCCAAGGAAAGCTGCTGACAAGGAGTTGAGCTTAAGATAAAGAAGTATGCTTCAGTCAACAAAGCTGAAAGGAATTGAAGATTAGAAGAACACTTTGACATAAGAAATGGAAAGGCAGAATTTGGAGGTTGCCCAGCTGGTTTTTGGCCTATCTTTGGTTTAGTATTTCCTCATTATGCCCCTTTCCCTATATTTTGAAATGGTAATGTATATCCTGTTCCATTATATGTTAGAAGTATGTGATCTGCTTTTTATTTTTGATTTTAAGGGGGATTGCATTTAAAAGATTGCATGAATCTCAGAAGAGACTTTGAACTTTGCATTTTAAACACTGAGACTATATATTATGAAGACTTTTGAAGTTGGACTGAACATATGTTCACATTGATATGGATACGAGCCTTTGCAGGCCAAGGAGTAGAGAGTGGTGGTTTGAAAGAAAAAAAAGACACCCAAAGAGAATGTCACTATTAGGAGGTGTGGCTTTTTTTAAGTTGGTGTGACTTTGTTGGAGGAAGTGTGTTATTGTGAAGGCAGGTTTTGAAGTTTCATGTATGCTCAAGCTACCCTGAGTGTCTCAGTTCACTTCCTACTGCCTGCAAGATGCAGAACAATCAGTTACTTCTCCAGCACCATGTCTGCCTGCACATCAGCATGTACCACCATGATGACAATTGACTGAATCATCTCTGAACTTTAAGTGAGCCACCCCAATTAAGTCCTTTTTTTAAAATGAGAGTTGCCATGATCATTAATGTCTCTTCACAACAAGAGAATCCCTAAATAAGACACCCTGGAAAGAGGAAGTAGAATAGGTCTTTTGGGGAGGACTGGGAGGGGTGGTAAAATGAAGGATCGGGTGAGGAAAGGAGGAGCAGAGGGAGAGAATCCATGGATAGATAATTGGAATATGGGGGCTTTGGGAGAATACTATGTAAATAGAGTACAGCTAAAACTTCCTAGGAGATATGAGGTTGAACACAGTGAGAACTCAAAGTAATAGTGAACACGGGGCCTAAACTGGTCACTTTCTGCAATCATATAAGGCTCCCAGTTGTGAGAATGGGACACCAACCCAGTCACAAAACCTTTGAGTCCCACTTGTGCTATCTGCAAAATATGCTGGGGCCATGATGGCTCAGAGTTTGTGTGGTGGCCAAGCAATGCCTTTCTAACTTGAGGCCCAAGTCAAAAGAGGGAGCCCATGGCCAACATTTCCTGGATGAACAGGATCCAGAAATTGTATGGCTCACAGAACTAGTGTAGAACCAAATACAACTGACCAAAATGAAAAAAGTCAATGAAATGATTCCTAATTAGATTCTGCTATAATCATATATTGATGCCTGGTCCAATTGTCATCACAGGGGCTTCCTCCAGCAGCTGATGGGAGCAGATGCAGAGGTCCCCATCTAACACCCTGCAGAAGATTGGGGATGGAGTACAGAGGGGTCAACAAGATCAGAAGAACATGGCCCACAGAATAAACTAAGCAAGGACCAAAGGGGCTCACAGAGACTGAAACAAGTGTTACAGTACATGCATGGGTCTGCCTCAGGTCCTCTGCATATATGCTGGGGATGTTTAGCTTGGGGTTTCTGCGGTCTCCTAAGACTAGGAGGTGGGTGTGTTTATGACTCTTTTGTCTGTCCTTGAGTCACTTTCCCTTCTACTGGGCTGTGTAATCTAGCCTGGATATGAGGGGTTCACCTTGTTTCATGTGGTCAGTTGACACCCCTGGGAATCTTGTTCTTTTATGAAGGGAAACAGAGGAGCAGCAGATCTGGGGAAGTGGAAACTGGAGGGAAGCCAGGAGGATTGGAAGGAGGGGGCTTATCAGAATGTATAAGAGAAAAATGAAATGAAAAAACAAAGAAAAAGAAATGGAACTGCATTGAGTCTAACTTCAATCATCCTTATAGTTTGTTACAGCCCCAAACACAGTCCAAAGCCTCTTCTGATACTCAAGACAATCTCTTGACTGGGACATCTTGTAAAATCAAGAAATAAATTAAACCTTTTCAGTATGCAATGGCACAAGATATATGCCCATTACAAATGAGAGGAATGAGGTCATGTTTCAGCCCCCAACTTGGGCAGACATCCATACTCATGTGCATGTTATACCAGCCAGAAAAACAGGTAGGCATGCCACCAGCCCATGGAATTCCCTGTTTCTTCAATTCCCATAGAAAAAAATTTCCCACCAACCCTCCAGCCACAACCCCTGTAGGCATATCCCAGGCCTCAACTCAGGTAAACATCATCTACTCAAGTGCAATCCACACAAGCCGGAAGCAGGGGTAGGCTAACGCACACAAATATTCTTTGCTGGACCAGAGGCCAAGCCAGCCATTAGAAGTCTAGATAGGCTGCCCTGTCATTGACATCCTCAACCCTTTCAGTACTCACCCAACTTGATTCTCTATCCCTCCTTGTCACTGTGTCCCAGGCTCCAACATGGGTGGAGATTGCCGACTAGAGCAAAAGACTCAGCTGCTGTCAGAAGTCTACATAGGCCACTTGCTCACAGACCTCCCCTTCTCTCATAGTGTTCCTTCACTAAAATCTCCTCTCCCCTATGAGCCTTTTCTCAGCTCCTAAACTTGGGTGGAGACTCCCTGCTAGAAGAGAGGGTACATCACCTGCCAGATTACAAGTCTCCAACTTGGTTGGAGGTGAACTTTAGGCCACACAGACCAGAAATCCCATAGAAATCAAGAGGAAAACACCCATCTGATGAATAGAAACTGAAAAATAGGTACCTAGACCCATAATCAGCCTACATCCAAGTACCTAGATGCCAACTTGAGAACATAATCAACAACAGGGCAATATGTCACCAACAGAGCCCAACTATCCTACTACAGCAAGCCCTCAATATTTCAATACAGCTTAAGCACAAGTAAAAGACCTAAAAATAAACTCTATAAAGGTGATAGAGGTCCTTAAAGCAGAAGTGGATAAATCTCTTAAAGGGAGCAGGAAAATATTTTAAAATATATTGAAGAAAATGAATAAACCCTTAAAGAAAGCCAAGGAAAACTAAAGAGTTGAAAGAAATAAAATTTAAAAAAAAAACTGTTCAAAACCTGAAAATCAAAACAAAAAAGCACAACCTGAAGGAATTCTGAAATGAAAATTCTAGGTAAGAAAACAGGAGCTACAGAGGTAAGCTTCACCAGAAGGATAGATGGAAGGGGGAATCTCAGGCATTGATGATACGAAGAAGAAATGAATTTACTGGTCAAAGAAAATACTAAATCTAAATAAATTTCTGAAACATAACATCCAGGGATATCTGGAATACTATGAAAAGACCAAACAAAGTAATTATAAGAATATAAAGAAAAGAATCCCAGTTCTAAGGCCCAGAAAATGATTTCAAACAAATCATTCAAGAAAATTTTCCTAACTTAACGAGGGACACCAGGAAATGCAGCCCACAGAATCAACTAAGCAGGGACCATAGGGGCTCACAGAGACTAAAGCAGAAATAATGGAGACTGGATGGGTCTGCACCAGGTCTTCTGCATATATGCGATGGTGGTGTAGCTTGATAGTTTTGTAGGATTCATAACACTGCATGTGTGTCTCTGCCTCACTCTTTTGCCTGCTCTCGGGACCCATTTCCTCCTACTAGATTGCCTAGTCCAAGCTTGATATGAGGAACTGTGTCTAGTTTTATTAAAACTTCTTATGACATGTTGGTTGATATCCCTGGGAGATTTATAAAGAGAATGGAAGAGAATGAAATCTGGAAGAGAGGAGAGCAGGGGAGGGAACTGGGAAGAGTGGAGGAAGCGAGTGTAGTCAGTTGTTTGTATGAGAGAATAATAAACATAAAAAAGAAAAGAGAGGAATGTGGACACAGTGAGGGGAAATTGGACCTAGGCAAGACTAAAAAGCAGCATGCTAAACACCAAGTACTCTAACTCTGTCTCAGACTGTGGGGCTTCATTCCTAAAGGACTTAGATAGCTCTATCCCTGCAACGTTTCATGTGTCTCTCCTTTCTATGGCAGATGCCTCATAGCTTGGGTATCTCAATATTCTATGGTCTCAAACACCACAGGCTTCATCTCCAGAGATTCATACAATGAATGCTCACAGTGTCTTCAGTGGAGAACTGGTTCTACCAAACATAAATGGGTGTGACAGTGCCGAAATGAAACTACAAAGGAATAACCTATGAACTTTAAATTTTGCATCTTTCTTGTTTCCAGAACCAGTAAAACATCGTTGATCCCCGAGAATTTAGCTTGCAAATTTTGGTGGACCCTTACATGCTTGGACCAGAGTAGCAGCAGGTTCTGTATAAAATTGCTAACAGGGGGTAGACTCACTTTGCCTTCTCCTTCCATAAACTGAAGGCAAAGCTGGATGAAGTCTGAAATGTAGGGCATCTTCCTAGGCTTCCACTGTGGATGATCTCCTTGAAAGTAACTGCCTGTTTCCCTAAAGGACTGCCCAGTGCTGTTCTGCTACAAAACAGACTTTTCATTTCCTTCTGTCACATTTGTTTCTTTTTCACTGTAGAATTGAATGAGTCATCAGTAATAGCCAGTCAACAGGTTCAATATTTTGACTAAGGAAACAGCCCATTACTTTTTAATTCTGCAATACTCAATTTCTCATAGCAGCATTATTCATAAAACCCAGAACTTGGAAAGAACCTAGAAGCCCCTCACCTGAAGAACAGATAAAGAAAATGTGGTACATTTACACAATGGAGTATTACTCAGCAGTAAACTAAAAAAACATTGACATTATGAAATTTGCAGGCACATGAATGGAAACAAAAAAAATCATCCTGAGTGAGGTACCCTAGAACCAGAAATACAAACATGGTATGTACTCAGAGATGTGTGGATAGTATATGTGAAGGAAAGGATAAGCATGATACAGTCCACAGGCCCAGACAAGCTAGATCCCAAGGAGGACCCTAAGACAGATGCATGGATCTCCCCGGGAAGAAGATGAAATCTTCTGGGTAAACTGGAGCAAGACAGGGTAGAGAGGAGGGGTAGAGAGGATGGGAACATGAGGGAGCAGGATGATTGAATTGGTGACAAGATGGAGGGGGGATATATAAGAGATATCTTGATCGAGGGGCATTATGGGGCAAGAGAGAAACCTGGTCCAGGTAAATTCCAAGGAACACACAAGGATGCTCCTAGCTAAGACTTCTAGCAGTAGTGGAGAGGGTACCTGAACTGGCCTTCCCCCGTAATCAGATTGGTGACTATCCTAATTGTCATCATAGAACCTTCATCCAGTAACTGATGAAAACAGATGCAGAGATTCACAGCTATAAACTGGGCTGAGCTCTGGGGGTCTAGTTGAAGAGAGGGAGGAGG
>LOEQ01007888.1:1000-19866 GCA_001685075.1 Bramus lutescens
ATCTATACTGCCTCATGCCCAAACCCTCCCTCCTTAAAGAGAGAAGATTAGATCCAATTGTGCCAGGCTATTTCTATGCTAATGTTCCCCAGTTAAAACTCTACAGGTTTTGCAGTGATATTCGCTCTTTTAACACTTTCTCTATATTAGAAAGCAGCTGTGGAAGAAAAAAGAGTAAGTCTGTTCGTAGTTTTCAGCAAAAAAAAATAAAATAAAAAAATAAAGAATGAAAAAAAGAGTAAGGATACCCGAATTTATCTCAGAAATGCTAAATTCTGTCCTTTTAGCCTAGCTCGCCATGAATGAGATGTCTTTGGACAAATCAATTGATCCTTTAAAATGCAACTCTCATTTTCATACATGTTACAAAGACAAATTACACAAATGCACATGAAGCACTTTCTACACGCCGTGTTCCATGTGCCATTGTCGTTGTTCCCATTACCTCCAGGGTGCTGTGAGTACCAACATCCCACAGCCACGGATGCACATGCCCTGTATCCTGGGAAGATAGCCCACCGATTTTAAACAGCATCGATAGTGTTTATGAATATGTTGTTCTTGTGCTATAACAGTATCTGCTATCGGTCTGCTATTGGGTATTTTTGAGGAAATGATGAGTAAAAATACCCCCATGTCCAGTACAGGTACAACTTTTTAAACAGTGCCCATTGTCTGTTGGTTGAATTCATGGGTGCAGAGCTCATGTATGTGGAAGGCTGAGCATATCTTTTTATATATACACAAAGAAAGAAAGCCTATTAGGTGATGTGTCTCTTCCTCTGTCATTTGTTAGCTATAGTAGAGGAGAATGGTACTGTATGCCATGTGTGTAACATTACTAACTCCAAATAACTACCTCGGGGCCTAAATGGATCTTTTTGCATCGATAGAAACAAAAAGGAAATTACAATTTTTATAATGTATAAGCAATATTCTTAGGACCAGAATCTTCTCCTCTAACTCTCTAAGAAAGAGACAAAGCTTAACAAAGAAATATTGCTCAAAAAGCGTCACTGCCTGCATGTCACTGCCTGTATTGCCCATCAGGTGGGCATAAATGTGTCCTGTAAAGCCTTATCCTGTCCTCTACTGTGTGAATTGTTAAAGCTGAGTCTAGGTTCATTAGTGACCAAATGTGATTGGGAAAGATGTCCTAACCAGGACATTGTATACTGTGTCCCATTCTGAGGACACTGACATGGTACTCTATTTCCAATTCCGTTACTATACTTGTTAGGCCTTTGAAAGGAATGATTGGGTAACCCTGCCCTGTAATTTTCAGAGAAAGATTGCTGTTTCCAGACTAATAAATTAATCACACCAAGACAGGAAACCTCTGAGATGAAAATGGCAAAGTTCCGGGGTTGCAAAGACTCCTGGGCACCTCATGGTGTTTCATGCTTTTCCTGAGCGTAGTGTCTGAGGAGAGTGAGTTAGCACCTATCTGCAAAGGAAATGGAGCTCTGTGCATCTCTGAAGATATGAAAGTCAGTCAATCAGACAGACAGACAGAAAGGCAGATAAACAGAAGCAGCACTTACCTCTTAAAATGTGCACCTGTGCCAGACTTCAGTGGGAGATCCCAAAGGTCTTTATGGGGCTACATGACTCTGACAATATTCTTCCTCCCATGTTTGTGCAAGCCCATCTGGAGACACCTTTTACCCTACCTCATTTCACGGCAATGATACATACATGTATAGTTTACAATTGTGTGCAGGTTTACGAGGGACTGGATGGAAACCCAACAAATGATTCCACCAGACAGTTGAAGTGAGCTGTCATCCCTGTCACAGAATGGGAACCTCTCCTTGGCTGAATCCTCTCCTTGGTTGAATGGGGGTGCCTGGATGTTCCAAGGTTTGGCACAAAGGTTCATAAAATGAGACCAAGATTCTATCATATTGACTTTCTGTATTCTATTTGGATACCTTCCTCTGTCATCCACTTACCCCACTGCAGAAGAATGCTGCTGGAAAGACGATCTGTCCTAAAATGCCCAAGCTCAAAGATCAAAATATTTTTGCTTCTTTCCTAGCTTGGTGTCAGCATCAAAATATGCAAGACTTGCAAATTGCCTTTTCCATATTTAAGTCTCTTTCAAAGCCAGGTGACATCATCATCCTATTAGACTCCACTGGACATCCAGAAGACATGGTGAATTTTTTCTCATCATATAAAAATATTCTAAATATGACTTTTCATATTTGAGAAGAGGCACAGCTGTGGTCTTGTGCTTTGACACATTATCTCTGAAAAATAAACACTAAATAAATGACAAATAATAATCCTGACAGGCCTGGAGTTTAGAGGAACTGGGATGGAGGGGACAATCAGCAAGATTCATAGGCTAGCACATGTTCTCAGATGGCCAGCCAAGCTGTATACACCTGCATGACACTGGGTTTGGTGATCCAGCAGTGAAGAGTTGCTCTAGTACCTGAAAATCCCAAACACGCATCAGAGTCTTCTTACTTTGCTCCAAGGTCAGTGGATTTAGAGTCAAGGTTATTGTGCACTAGGCTCTGCTTTAATATCATTCTGTTTCATCCCTACTTCTTGGTTTAAAAGGGGCCTCAGGCATGCTATCCATGTACCTTACCACTGAGTTTTTCAACTACTGCCAGCAGCCCCTTTGACTTTCACTTTGGACTGTGAAGCTGGGAGCTAATCATCTGGGTAATGAGACAGTAACAACACACCCCAATTATTGTTCCATGAATTCTGCCCAGTAACTTCAGAGTGTTCTCCAGGTCTTTTCCATTGGTCATAAAGACAGTTCTCTCTGATGGGACTTGAAGAGCATCGTTTTTGACAATGGGAGGACATAACTAGTAACAATTCAAATTACATTTTCTGTTTAACATCTGTACCAAGCCCCAAGAGGTATTGCACTAGAACCCTGTGTTCTGCCGAAAGGTTTTTGACATGGAAACAGCCATTTATCTTGACTCTTTTCCAATGACTTTTTTTTTTTAGAGTAGTGGCAGTATAAGTCTCATGATGGTAATCTCCAACACTATCCAAAGACAAGCCTCAAAAAGTCAATCTTTCCCATTAATTGATCACCTTAGTATGGGAGTAAATCAAAGCAGTTAGGCCCAGGGTTTCTGGAAGTTGAAGGTCACATAAGCGGAAGCCAACAGTTTTCTGATAAAAAAAAAGCCTATGCAAAAGCCTTTCGAACTGTTTCCTGCATCCATAAGCTCTACCAGCATAGTGTGTCTGCTGATCGGTTTCCTCCATCCACCGGCTCTAACATGTGTGTCTGCTGAGCCAAGAGACACTGCACCCTCCTGTTCTAAGATCATACAGTGTGTGTGCTGAGACAGGATCACTGATATGCCAAGTCACTTTTTATCTATTATAGAAGCAGAATTGAGAATTTTCATCATAAGCCAGGACAGGCATCTTAGTGCTTTGGCAAGAATACCTGGTTATTACCTGATTATTATAGATAGATGTGTGTGTGTGTGTGCCTGTCGGTACTCAGCATGATACCATAGGAGAAACTAAAAACACCAACCCAGCCACAAATCCTCTGATGTCCTGCCTATAAGATATACTAGGGTGATGATGGCACAAAGCTTGAGGGAGTAACCAACAAATACCTCATTTGTCTGAATGCCTACTACATGAGATGGACATACTAGACACTCCTTCGGTGACCAGGAACAAGAGACTAGATATCCCAGACATCTAGGGTAAAACCACATGCTATTATTCTAAAAATAGAACAAAACCAAATGATAGCCATAAAATGATTCCTGTGGCATTTTTTCCACATTCATCAATAGGTGCCTCACCCAGCCATCATCCTGCAGCTGATGTAAACAAATACAGGGTCACACAGCCAGACACTCTGCAGAGAGACCTTAAAACACTCATCCCTAAACGGGATGTCTCGATCAAATCCGTCCCCTCAGGACTCAGGGAACCCTGGGTAGAAGAGGTTGCAAAAGAACAAGAAGGAGGACACCAAGAAAACAAATCTCTCTAAATTAACAGGATCAGTGATCCTCATAGAGGCAGCATGCGCAGGTTTGTTCCAGCTGGTATCTTAAAGCTGAACAAAGAAGTGAACGCATGCCTCCGTTCATAATCCAGAAGCAATCTCCAACTGATAACTATTTGTTAATGAAAAATAAGTTTTCTCCAAGTGAGTCTCCCTGTTGAGACAACGACTCTTACAGGTAAGGTGTATGTCTAGCAGTAGATTTGCCAAGGGAATATAAACTCAATTCCATCTGGGATGTTTCTTGTTATAACTTTGTGTCATGCTCTTTTTTTCCTTTTCTTTTTAGTTTTATCTTATTATTTTTATTTTACATTTATATATTTATTTCTTCTTTCATTTTACCCTACAATTCCTTTGCATATATATTATGGCTTCCAGTTTAGTAGGTTGTCTTGTTTTATATGTAGGTGTGTACCTTCTTTTGGGACCATTTGCTTCTATTAGTTATTTTTGTCCATTTCTGATGTATTAGTTTTAATCTTATTTATTTCCTTTCATTATTAACCCATAGAATTTCTAATGAGAGACAAAGAGTGGGGTAGTTCCTGATGGCAGGGAATATGGAGAAGAGCTGACAATGACAAGACTAAAGGGAAGGGAAACCATGATCATGATATATACATGTATATTTGTGTACATAGCATGATATATATACATATATGTGAAAAATCTATTTTAATCAAAAGTTATTCCTTTTAAAAGAAAGAAAGAAGAAAAGACCAGCTGAGCAATGCATCATAGCCTGTGGGCTACTGTCCCTAGGAGTCAGTGTGTTAAGACCTCACACTACATTGCATGTTGTCTTCATTTTCCTTTTACCTCAACTCCCACTACTCTGAAATTGCAAATGGCATGCAAATTATTCTCACAGAAAGTTTTGCTTTAGTATCTTCTTCTGGACGACCCCAGTAAGTTTTGTATAGGAAGGAATTTAGCTGGCAAAACTTGTCCAAGAAAACTGCTACTGTATCACACTCCATAATGGTGAAGCTAAGATAGAAGGTGTATAAATGACTTGCCTAGTTATCCAGCTGCAACTCTTGTCTTGAATACAGACAGTCTGGTTGCAGAATCGATGCTCGGAACTGTTGCTGTCTGTTATCTTCCAACATAGGGACTTTTGAGATTGGGAGGTACAGGAGCCAAGAGGCTCTTTCAGCAACTGGGTAACTTGACCCAGAAGAACTCTTCATCACATGACTCAAACCCAGACCTCAACAGAAATGACTACTTGTTATACCATAGATTTTAGTAGATTGTTTGGGAAATGTGAAAATGGATGGTTAAAGCTGAACTCCAAGAGTTTATTATCAACAAAATAAATCCAATATTTGCTTCGCTAAAAATGTGAGTATTGGCGCACACCCATGTGTCCTCTTTTGGGTATATTGACAAGAGCAGTAAAGCTGTAACTTAAGGTACCAACACTTCGCTGATTTCCACAGCGGCTGTACTAGTTTGCAGTCCCATTCTTCCCTTACTCCGCATCGTCACCAGCATGAGGTAGCACTTGTTTTATTCATCTTAGCCAATTAGATAGGCATAAGATGAAATCTCAAAGTATTTTTGATTGGCATTTCCCTGATTACTAAGGATGTTGAATATTTCTTGGCCATTAGAGTTTCTTCTTTTGAGAATACTGCTTAGAAATGTAGCCCATCTTTTAATTTCTTCTTGATATTCAGTTTTCTTAAAAAATATTTATCTATTTATTATGTATACAATATTCTGTCTGTGTGTATGTCTGCAAGCCAGAAGAGGGCACCAGACCTCATTACAGTTTTTTTAATACTTTATGTAATTTGGATGTGTAGTTGGTAAAAATATTTTCCCAAGATGTAGGCAACTGCTTTGTCCTAATGATTACAGCCATGCTGCACACAGCTTTTCTGTTTTGAGGGATTATTATTAACTGTTGATCTTAGAGCCTATGCCAATGGTGCACTGCTCAGAAAGTCTTTTCCTGTGCATGGACTTCAAAGCTATTCCCTTCTTTCTATAATGTTAGGTTCAGTGTATCTTGTTTTATGTTGATGTTTTTGATCAATTTGGAATTGACTTTATGCAGGATGATAAGTATAGATATATAAGGATTCTTCTAGCTACAGCCTTCCACCTTGAGCAGCACCATTTGTTAAAGATTTTGTCTTTTTTCTAGTGTCTCCATCAGTTTCTGGATGAAGATTCTATCATAACATTTAAGGTAGTAACAATCTGACTATAGGACAAAGCCAGTTAGGGCACCCTCTCCACTGTTGTTTAGGGTCTTAGCTGGAGTTACCCTTGTAGGTTCCTGGGAATTTGTCTAGGGCCAGGTTTCTTGCTGTCCCCATACTGGCTCCACAATAAAAATATTTCTATCCTTGTTCTCCATCTCCATCCTTCCTCCATCTTGACCATCCCATTGCCTCAAGTTCTCTTCTGCCCTCACCTTTTCTCCTTCTCCCCCAACCTCCACACTCCAAATTTTGTCAGGAGATCTTGTCTATATCTCCTTCCAAGGGGGGTCTATATTATATATGTTTCTTTTAGGGTTCACCTTGTTACTAAGCTTCGCTAGGGTCATGGACTATAGGCTCATTATCCTTTGCTTTACAGCTATTATCCACTTATGGGTGAGTACCTACCATGTTCATCTTTCTGGGTCTGGGTTACCTCACTCAGGATTTTTTTCCTAGTTCCATCAATTTGCTTTCAAATTTCAATATGTCATTATTTTTTTACTGCTCAGTAGTACTCCATTGTGTAAATGTACCACATTTTCTTTATCCATTCTTCGGTTGAGGGGCATCTAGGTTGTTTCCAGGCTCTGACTATTACAAATATGCTGCTATGAACATAGTTGAACAAATCTTCTTGTAGTATTATTGAGCATCCTTTGGGTATATGCCCGAGAGTGGTATTGCTGGGTCTTGAGGTAGGTTGAGTTCCAGTTTTCTCAGATACCACCATACTGTTTTCCAGAGTGGTTGTACAAGTTTGCATTACTACCAGCAATGGGTGAGTGTTCCCCTTACTCCACATCCTCTCTAAAATAAGTTATCATTGATTTTTTTTTATCTTAGCCATTCTGAATGGTATAAGATGGTATCTCAGAGCCATTTTGATTTGCATTTCCCTGATGGCAAAGGATGTTGAACAATTCCTTAAACATCTTTTGGCCATTTGAGATTCTTCTGTTGAGAATTCTCTGTTTAGTTCCCTATCCCATTTTTTTATTGGATTGTTTGGAATTTTGATGTCTAATTTCTCGAGTACTTTTTTTATTTTTCAGATCAGTCCTCTGTCTGATGTGGAGTTGATGAAGATCTTTTCCCATTCAGTAGGTTGCCTTTTGGTCTTTTTGAATGTGTCCTTTGCTTTACAGAAGATTCTCAGTTTTAGGAGGTCCCATTTATTTATTGATACTCTCTCAGTATCTGGTATTCTATTTAGTAAATGGTCTCCTGTGCTCATAAACTGAAGGCTGCTTCCCACCTTCTTTTCTATCAGGTTCCGTGTGGTTGGGATTATGTTGACATCTTTAATCCATGTGAATTTGAAGTTTGTGCATGGGGACAGATATGGATCTATTTGCATTCTTCTACATATTGATATCTAGGTATGCCAGCACCATTTATTGAAGATGCTTTCTTTTTCCATTGGGTAATTTTATATTCTTTGTCAAAAATCAGGTATTCATAGGTGTGTGGATTAATATGTCAGTCTTTGATTCAATTCCTGTAGGTAGAGACTACTTGTTCATTTCCCAGTCACCCAGACCCAAATAATTACACAGAAACTTTATCATTTACAACAATGCTTGACCAATAGCCTAGGCATATTCCTGGCTAACTCTTATATTTAAATTATACCATTTCTATTAATTTGTGTATCACCATGTGGTGTGGCCTACTGGTAAAGTTCCATCTGGCATCTGTCTCCTGAGGTGGCTACATGGCATCTCCCTGACTCTGCCTTCTCTCTCCATATATATCTCTTTCAACATGGCTATATCATTCCCTGCTATAGGCCAAAGGAGCTTTATTCATTAACCAATGTAATAAAAACATATTCACAGCATACAGAGGGGAATCCCACATCCATTTCCCTTTTCTGTTTAAATGAAAAGGAAGGTTTTAACTTTACCATAGCAAAATTACCTACAACAAAACAGTTACCAAGCAAGAATTATAGTTACAATATTTAGTGCATTTACAGTTGGCAAATTAAAGAAAATAGCCCATCATACATCCTATCTTTGTGAGTCTGAAGTTTTAAATCTAATCTATCTTTTGATCATAACTAAGGAAAACTGTAACTGTTCTTCATCTCCATTAAAGACCCCAGAAGGATGTAATATTCCTAAGTTAACAGGAAGTACATTGTAAGCAACTTCCAAAATTCTAGAATTGGCAGAAACATATCACTGCCTGAACAGTCACCCAGAGTTCTTTTGTAACATTGGGACATCCATCTTCAGTCTACAGGCCCATATCATCTGGAAGACTTTTACATGAATCAGGAAATTTCAGAGATAGTTCTGCCTATATTGGCAGTTTGCCAGTTACTTTCTTCTGTGTCCTGTAGAATGTCTGGCAGATTCTGGTAGGAACCCTGAAGTACTGTCTCACCTTTAGGCAAGTTCAGCAGTCTTTTTTCTGTAGGTCTTGCATGTCTAGCTCATGCAGCATACTATCATGCAGTCAAGGCAAGATCAACTTCTTCTCAAAAATGGCTAACAAACTCCATAAGGAGCCTCTTCAATGCCCATCTTCCTCTTGAAGTAGATTGGTGTTGCCAGGAGCAGATGAGTCTCATTGTCATGGAAAGTCCTAAGTTTTTAAAATATTTTAAATGCCATATTCTGTTAGTCTTTGAAAGATTTGAAAAATACATATCTAACTGAAATATATTTCGATGTATCTAGAAAATCTAACATGACTACAAGCCTGACTATTATAGAAGAACATCTATTAACCTATATTTCTTAATTATACACTACATTTTTAAATGAGCTACATAATCACAATACCTTAATCTAGAGAAGAAATATATATATATATAGACTTTGAATTTGTATCATTAAACCAGATCATACCAAAGCAAAGTATTCATCTCTATAACATATCTTCCTTTAAACAAAAACAAGTGTTTGTAGACAATATTTGAGAATTTGGTCATTGTTCTCTCCAAATGGTTTCCTGCTTTTTGTTGGGTAAAGTAATTTTTTGAGATTTGTGGCGACCTTTCAGGTGGTCTTGTTTCATTAAACCATATTAGACTGAAATGAATCCACATGTTCTCATCCTCTGTGGAAACAAAAGTAGAACCTCTTTTACAAAGCAACATATCCTTAGACACAAATTTTGAAGTCAAGATACCTTTATAGGAAATATGTTAGTTTACCTTAGCAGACCATAAAATGAAATGTCTCTCAGTACTTAGCTCATTTACAGTCAAAAAGTTCAAAGAAAACACAATAATATACATAATCCAGACTCTCTGTGTATATTCCATATTTATATGGCTGACTTTTATTACTTTATTAATTTTTCTACAAGTTAGTACTTATTTTATTATCTTTACTCCTTTAATATATGTCTGTCACTAATCTTTATATTATACTATCTATACTATTTTTCCTCTCTCTCTCAAGCCTATGTACATTTATCCAACATTGTGACCAATTTAGAAGTATTTTCCATCTGAATTTGTCTTTATTGAGTGCATATCTGTAATTATTTTTTGAGTAGAAGCACTTTTTTCTTTTAAATGCTAAGTAGGCATAAATAGGACTAACTCTGTGACCCTGCCTGTTGGCCCCGACCAGTACAACATGATGGAGGTATGTTCACTGCCTGAGAGCCATGAAGATTGCCCCAGCTCCAGGGCTGCAGCAGGTCTATGTCACCATTAAGCAATTTGTAACTCGCTGCTCACAGATGCCATTTAAGTGCTCAGCTTCCTGAAACAGACATAGTTGTTTGTGCAACTAGCACGAAGTTAGGAAACTGCTGTTTTGAAACCATGCAGATTTTTGCTGCTAATGTTGGATCAGGAAGACCTCTCTTAAAGGAGCCATGGTGCCTCTGCTTGTCACCTGTAAGCAGAGCCCATCTGAAAAAATGCAGCTTCTAAGAAGCTGCACTAAACTCTGTTCTTTTCTGTCTAGAATTTCTTTTCAAGCTCTTTCAGGTTTTATGTGGATATAGTTGGCCCATGTTGGTGTGTCAGTCTGTAGGCAGGAGGCCGCTTGTTTGTTTCCCAGCCACCCAGACCCAAAATAATTGCATGGAAACTATATCAATTACAACACTGCTTGACCAATAGGATAGGTCTATTCCTGGATAACTCTTATATCTTAAATTAACCCATTTATCTTAATTTGTGTATCACTATATGGTTGTGATCTACCAGTAAGGTTCTGTCCATCATCTGTCTCCTGTGGCAGCTACACGGCATCTCTCTGACTCTGCCTGTTCTCTCTCTATATATATGTCTCTTCCAGTCTAGCTATATTGTGTCCTGCTATAGGCCAAAGCAGCTTTATTCATTAACCAATGGAAATAATACATATTCACAGCATGCAGAGGGGAATCCCACATCAAATTTCATTGGTCAACCAGTCTGTTTTTATGGCAATAACAAACTGTTTTCATTACTATAGCTCTATAATAGAGCTTTATGACAGGGATGGTGATACCTCTGGAATTCCTTCATTGTACAAGATCATTTTGGCTATCCTGGGTTTTTTGTTTTTCCATATGAAGTTGAGTACTGTTCTTTCAAGGTCTGTGATGAATTCTGTTGGGATTTTGATAGGGATTGTATTGAATCTATAGATTGCTTTTGGTAGGATTGCCATTTTTATTATGTTGATCCTACCTATCTGACAGCATAGGTGATCTTAACATTTTCTGGTATCTTCTTAAATTTTTTTCTCAATGACTTAAAGCAATTGCCAAACAGGTCTTTCACTTCTTTGGTTAGTCTTACCCCAAAATATTTTATGTTATTTGTGGCTATTATGAAAGGTTATGTTTCTCTGATTTCTTTCTCAGCTTCTTTATCATTTGTATATAGGAGTGCTACAGGTTTTTTTGAGTTGATCTTATATTCTAACAAATTAATGAGAGCATTATCAGCTATATGAGTTCCCTGTTAGAGTTTTTGGGGTCACTTATTTATACTATCATATCATATACAAATAATGAAAGTATGATTCAATTTGAACCCCTTTTCTTGTCTTATTGCTCTAGCTAGAGCTTTAAGAACTATGTTGAATAGATATGGAGAGAGTGGACAGCCTTGTCTTATTTCTGATTTTAGTGCAATCACTTTGAGTTTCTCTCCATTTAATTTGATGTTGGCTGTCAGCTTACTGTATATTGCTTTTATTATGTTTAAATATGTTCCTTGTACCCCTGCTCTCTCCAAGACCATTATCATGAAGGAGTGTTGGATTATTTTTAATGCTTTTCAGCATCTAATGAGATTATAATCTGGCTTTTTTTCATTCAATTTATTCATATGGCAGGTTATGTCGATATATTTTCATATGTTGAACCATCCCTGCATCCCTGGGATGAGGTCTACTTGATTTTCTGATGTGTTCTTGGATTTGGTTTGCCACTACATTATTGAGTATTTTTGCATCAATGTTAATAAGTGAGATTGGTCTGTAATTCTCATTCTTTATTAAGTCTTTGTGTGGTTTCAGTGTCAGGGTAACTGTAGCCTCATAAAAAGAGTTTAGCAGTGTTCCTTCTCTTTCTATTATGTAGAACACTTTGAGGAGTATAGGTATTAGCTCTTCTTTGAAGTTCTGGTAGAATTTTGCACTGAAACCATCTGGTCCTGGGCTTATGTTTGGTTTGGGAGGCTTTTGATAGCTGCTTCTATTTCCTTGCAGGTTTTAGGTTTATTTAAATTGTTCACCTGATCTTGATTTGATTTTTGTATGTGGCACCTATTCAGAAAGTTGGCCATTCTTTTAGATTTTCTAATTCTGTGGAATACAGGTTTTTGCAGTATGACCTAATAATTCTCTGAGTTTCCTTTTTGTCTGTTGTTATGTCCCCCTTTTCGTTTCTGATTTTCCTAATTTGAATGCTTCCTCTCTGTCTTTTGATTATTTTGGATAAGAGTTTGTTTATCTTGATCTTTTCAAAGAACCAGCTCTTTGTTTCATTGATTGTTTGCACTATTTCTTTGTTTCTGTTTTATTGATTTCAGCCCTCAGTTTGATTATTTCCTGTCATCTACTCCTCCTGGATGAGTCTGCTTCTTTTTGTTTTAGAACTTTCAGGTGTGCTGTTAAGTCACTAGTGTGAGATTTCTGCACTTTCTTTATGCAGGCACTTAATGCTACGAATTTTCCTTTTTGCACTGCTTTTATGGTGTCCCATAGGTTTGGGTATGTTGTGCCTTCATTTTCATTAAATTCTAGGAAGTCTTTAGTTTCTTTATTTCTTCCTTGACCCAGGTGTGGTTCCACTGAGCATTGTTTAATTTCCATGAGTTTGTAGGCTTTCTGCAATTAGTGTTGTTGTTAAATTTTAACTTTAAACCATGATGATCTGATGAGACTGGGGGGGCAGTCTCCATTTTCTTTTCTTCTTCTTCTTCTTCTTCTTCTTCTTCTTCTTCTTCTTCTTCTTCTTCTTCTTCTTTTTTGTATCTGTTGAGGTTTGCTTTGTTACTGAGTTTGTGGTCAATTTTATAGATGGTTCCATGTACTGAGAAGAAGGTACATTCTTTTCTGATTGCGTGAGTTGTTCTGTAGATGTCTGATAGGTCATTTGAGTCATGACATCTGTTAGTTCTCTTATTTCTCTATTAAATTTCTGTCTGGTTGATCTGTCTATTGGGGAAAGTGGGGTGTTAAAGTCTCTTACTATTAGTGTGTGGGATTTGATGTGCGATTTAAGCCTTAGTAATGTTTCTTTTACATATGTGGGTACTCTTGTATTTGGGGCATAGATGTTCAGGATTGAGACTTCATCTTGATGGACTGTTCTTGTTAAGTGTATAAAGTGTCCTTCTCCATCTCTTCTGAATGATTTTAGTTTAAAGTCTATTTTGTTAGATATTAGGATAGCTATACCTGCTTGTTTCTCAGGTTCATCTGATTGGAAAATCTTTCCCCAACCCTTTCCCCTGAGGTAATGTCTGTCTTTGAGGTAGAGGTGTGTTTCTTGTATACAGTTGAAGGCTGGATCCTGTTTTTGTATCCATTCTCTTAGCCTGGGCTTTTTTATAGGTGAATTGAGTGCATTGATATTAAGTGATATTAATGACCAGTTAATTATTGTTAGCTATCCATCTATTTATTCATTTATTTATTTGTTTGTTTGTTTGTTTGTTTGTTTTTGGTGGTAGTGCTTCTGTGTTTCCCTTCTTTGGGATTTGCTGGTGGCAGGTCATCTGTTGTCTGTGTTTTTGTGGGTTCAGTTAGCTTCCGTGGGTTGGAGTTTTTCTTCTAGTACTTTCTGTATGGCTGGATTTGTGGATAGGTATTCTTTAAATCTGGTTTTGTCATGGAATATCCTGTTTTCTTCATTGATGGTGATTGAAAGCTTTGGTGGATATAGCAGTCTGGGTTTGCATCCGTGGTCTCTTAATGTCCACAGCACATTTATCCAGGACCTTCTGGTTGTCACGGTTTCCATTGAGAAATTGGGTATAATTCTGATAAGTCTGATTTTTCTGAATATATTTTCTGTGCCCTTGAGTTGGATTTCTTTTTGTTCTTCTATCTTTATACTTCTTAGGTTTGGTCTTTCCTAACTCATACACTGAACAGCCTGTCCCTTTGCCTGTGTTCTGCATGATGTTTATTCACTAAGCCCCACAGGGCACAAGAGGGCCCTGTATACATTCTTTCAGTGATTGTGAGGACTCAGTTGCAGACATGTGTATAAGAGAACCCAGGATGGAAACATGGCTATGTGACCTATCCAAAGCTACAGAGTGTTCTGCAGTTTTATTCCATAGATCATCTGGAGCTTTACATTTACAAAATAAATGACAATAGACAAGAAAGACAAAAAAAAGGAAAATCAATACATACAGTGTGAAGAGGATGAATCCACAAAAGGGAAAGGAAGAGATCTAACATATCAATCAGAAAAAAGTAAGAAAATAGAAGAATATGAATGATCTGAAAACAGGAAACAGAATGTACCATGAACACGTGACATGGTCTGGTGTGGGAAGTCCTTCTGCATATGTGTTGCTTTTATTGGTTAATGAATAAATCTGTTTTGGCCAATGGCTTAGGAAAATAGGGCAAGGTGAGAATGCCAAGCAGATAGAGGAGGAGAGAGTAGGCAGAGTCAAGGAGAAACCATGTAGCCATCACAGGAGACAGACTCCTTCACCAGAGCTTGCCAAAACTTTGCTGTCAGGCCAGCACAGATTAATGGAGATGGATTAGTTTAGAATATAAGTGCGAGCTAGAAATATGCTTAAGCTATTGGCCAAACATTATTGCAAATAATATAGTTTCTGTGTATTTATTGCAGGACCAGGTGGGACAGAAACCTCTGCCAGCAGATAGATAAAAATATTGCAACCGTAATTCTTGCTTGATACCTGTTTCATTATATGTAATTTTACTATTCTAAAGTTAAAAACTTCATTTTTATTTAAACAGAAAAGGGGAAATGGTGTGGAATGTCCTTCTGTATATGTGTTGATTTTATTGGTTAATGAATAAAGCTGCTTTAGGCCAGTGGCTTAACAGAGCAAAGTCAGGTAGAAAATCCAAACAGAGATGTAGAGAAAGAGTAGGTGGAGTCAGGGTTAAGCCATGTAGCCACCACAGTAGACAGATGCCAGATCATGGACAGAACCTTATCAGTAGGCCATAACCACATGATGATACACAGATTAATAGAAATGAGTTAATTCAAGATTTAAGAACTAGCAAGAAATATGCTAGCAACATTGACAAGCAGTGTTGTAATTAATACAGATTTCTGTGTGATTATTTCAGGAGTCTGGGCAGCTGTGAAACAAATAACTAGTCTTAGCCTACAATGGTTTTCAGCCTCACTCTAATCAGAGACATGCAATTGGAATGGAGGAGGCACCACTGTTCAAAGGACAAATTGGCAAGTGTAAAAGTAATTAATTTTGTTCTATAAGAAATTAAAGAAATACTATTCTTTGACCACCTATCTTGATATTTTTTTCTAATGTAGCATATAGAAAATATATTTGAGAGTAAATATGTTATATGTATTAAGTAATATGCAGGTGGTATAGATTATATATGTTTCATGTGATTTATAGGTTATTTATATGTAACATATATGTTAAAAATAATGTCAATTATAATATTATTTTGTTCTCAATTATAAATTGAAAAAAATTCAGCAATTTAAAACATAGTGCATTATGGGATATTATGGATTTATTTTTAAAAGTCATAAGGCTTGCTAATAGTGGATTTTAATATTCACATTACAAAAATACAAGAACCTGACCTAACAAACATGCTAATTGGTTTGCTATATCCATTACATAATATTTATGTAATTATATACCTATGTACATTTTCTATAGGAAACTTATTTTATGCCAGAAACAAACAGAAAATTTTTGTGTTCAATGATTCATATTGTTGATCTGGAAGAAAGTGCATGACTTTTAAAAACTGTAATACAGTCATAGAAGAAGCATGTACAAGGATGTACCTGGAATAAGCAAGTTTAAACAATAAAAATATCAGTTCAATGCATACATCTTAATATACCCACAGACCTGTAACAAATATTCACATGTGCACATCTTGATGTGCTCACAGACCTGTAATGAAGGTGTTGAAAAGTACACCAAGGAGAACAGCCCAGGCAGCACCATACTGGAACAAAGTTCCTTAAACATCCAAACTCTAAGTTGTTTCAGAATCCATCCAAGAACAGCCTCTAGCTGGCTTTTGAAGAATGGACATTCACAGAGGCCAGCTCATTTGGCCAACGACTTTTTTACATCACAAGCTCAAAGTGGCCCAGGAGAAAATGATAGAACCCCTCCACCCACCCCCAAAGAAGCCTCCAACTCCTGAATTTGCAAGATACCCTGATCTAAAGCTACAGTCTCCCACTTCTTGCCAACCAACCAGTTTAGTTAAACCTCTACCACCAACTGATCCAACCGATAGGACATCTCCCTTTACTGATCCATTCCAACAAAGCTCCTTCTCTTTTCCAAAACCCCTGTAGAATTAGTCCTTAGGCTCTGGGAGTGGGGGCAGCTTGTTCAGGAGCAGAAGGCTCTGAACACCTTTTGCTCTAGGCACTGAAGGGCTACAGAAAGGAGAAAGGAAGCTGTGAGTGAGAGGTGAGGGAAATAGATTTTGTATTTTTGCATTTATTTTTTGAGAACAAAGCAGGAAGGAGGAGGCTCCTGCATGCCACGGTGCCTATGAGAAGGTCAGAGGTCAGCTTACAGGTGCTTCCTTTTTCCTTTCACTACGTGGATTCAAGGAATTGAACTTGGGTCTCCAGGCTTAGTGAAGTGCTTTTACTCCCTGAGCCATCTTGACAGATCCAGCTTTTTAGCTGTAACTGTTTTTATGTTATTTCATTGGTTGTAGAAAAATCAATTACTCTTAAATTTTTTAATGGAAATTATTAAAAGAAAATTAAGATCAGAAATTGGTAAAAGATGCAATAAAGAAGAGAAAAGAAGAGGATGGGGTTGCCCTTGGGCTGGGAGAGAAGAGAAGGGTGATGTGGCCTCCTGCCTTCTCACTTCTCACAGGAGGAACAGAACACTCAGCAGAGACTCTTTTCTAAAGATTAGCATAGAGCATTTGTGCACAACTTCCAAATGACCCTCATACTGCTTTTCTTTTACTTAGAAAGTAAGGAATTTCTTTCATGTGGAAAATCCAGGTATAGCCCCCTTTCTTTGCTTTCTGTTACCATCTCTCCACACATGTAGGAATGCAGCCATCCATGCAGCCTGTATGCAAAGCTGTGTAGCTTCCTCGCCACAGCCCTCCTCCCCACCATGGTGGGTAGGGCTTTTAGTTTTTACTAAAAGCTCTGACATTTTACTAAAAGCTCTGACAAAAACTCATTTAAAAAACAAACAACAACAACAGACAAAATGATCAAGATACAGTAGAATGTTGCCATTTCTTTTCTTTCCTCTAGGGGGCAGGAAACATAACTCTGCATTAATAAGTACCTATCATAGTTGTGACTGGCCCTGCAAAGAAAATATGGCAGGACACATTAAGATAAAGGTAGTGAAAAGCCAAAGGGATGCACATTGGTTGGGTTGATTCACATTAAAATTCATCAGACTCTTAATTATTAAAGCAAGTGACTGAAATTACCTTGCATACATCACAAATATTAAATAATTTCCTCAAAACTCCATTTCATCTTGAACATGTAGACATGGCCTTCCAAGCTTCTGTCACAAAATGGGGAGCCATCCTTCCAAGTTGATGTATTATTTCATGCAATTTCCATCATGAACAAAGCATATTAATGCATTCATTTACCATCTGTGTCCATTGCTATCACAGCCAGTTACCCTGGAGGACTAAGGCACCCTCTTTTGTGATAGACACTTGAACAATAACAGGGATCCCAATGAACAATATGAGGTCTGTGTGCTGTGCAGATGGAAGACCGATGAATAGAAAAGCATTGCAGCTTCAGCACTTTGCCCAGAATCCTCAGTCCCAAGGATTAAGATAGGCGTACAGAAATATCTCAACAAACACTACAAATGAAGCTAGAGCATACTTTCATTTTAGCGTTTCATTTATTCCAACAAAAGAAATTGTAATTTCATTTAAGCGCCGTTCTTTAGGGAAGCTCAGTTATGCCCCGGTACTCACCTTCAGGCAGTTAACTGTGTGTCTTTTTCTGTGTGGCTCCAGGTTCAAAACAAAAATAAAGAAAACAAAACAAACAGATAAAAACCATCAGGAACTGAGACAGGTCCAAGGTATAATGAGAGAGTGAGTGGGAAGTAAACCAGTTCTCTTTCAAAAGCAAATCACGCTTCCATTTAAATAAGCTGTTCAGAGTGTTAATCACATTGGAAAACATATTAACCATCGCATTATACAATAGTCCTCATTGGAAATGGTTAATTTCTCTGCTCTGGAGGACAAACGTGACCTTACCTACCATCTTTTCTTATTTGCTTCACAGAGAGTTATATGCTGATAACTGATACTTCAACTCGAAATATTTTCTGTGTACTACATTACCTAACTTACTGCTTTATTACTTGGTATATGGCTCCAAGATGGCTCAGTTACATGGTTACTATTGAATGAATTTCAGATGATGTAAATTACTTTTTTAGTATAACTTAAGTATGCATTTCACAATATTCAAAGGATATTCTGAACTTTCTCTGATATCTGGATAGAATACTAGAGTTTGACTGAAAATTCTTCAACTCAAAACAATTGTCTCTTTGTAAAAAAAAATATATATATATATTTATTTAAGATAACTTGAAGTCACTATAACTTTAATTACAATTTATTTGAAATGTATATTACTTAAAATTTTATTTAAATACAATTTATTTTTTGAGAGCACAAATTAAATTTTATTTTTATTTTTATTGATTTTTATTGAGCTCTACATTATTCTCTGCTCCCCTCCCTGCCTCTCCCCTCCCCCCTTCGACCCTCCCCCAAGGTCCCGGTGCTCCAAATTTACTCAGGAGATCTTGTCTTTTTCTACTTCCCATGTAGATTAGATCTATGTATGTCTCAGTGTGCTCATTGTCGTCTAAGTTCTCTGGGTTGGTGGTTTGTAGACTGGTTTTCTTTGTTTTATGTTTAAAAACCACCTATGAGTGAGTACATGTGATA
>LOEQ01007888.1:27898-43117 GCA_001685075.1 Bramus lutescens
ATTCTTATTCTGACAAATACTTAAGGTAAATTAAGTTTAAAAGAGCAGAAAGGTGTCTTATCTTCCATCATGAAGCTTCTAGTCTAGGACCAAAAGGCCTCATTGCTCGTTAGTAGCACATACACCATGACAGCATATGAAATGATGCAGTCTAGTCCTCTCAGGCATGAAAAAGAGCAGGGTCCTAATTTCCGCATTAAGGTCTCACCTCAAATGATCTCACTTCCTCCTCCAAGTGCCCCCTTCTAGGGGTCCCACCACCTTTAATGGGGCCTTCCATTAACATGTGTGCTCTTGAGGGTCTTTAAAATAGAAACCTTAGCAGGGTCTTAATGCCTCAATTTCTTTCATTTTGCACATTAAGTTTTCATTCTCATGCTTTTCTTCTGTATTAGTATTGATAATAAAAGAAACATAAAATATTCCAGAAAAGCTAAAGATTTCTTCTTAATATGTACAGAAGTCACATGGGAAATTTGCTTTCTCTTGCTGAATCATCTTGCAGCTGAACAATTATAGATGAGGGTCATCCCATCTCCACAGGAGACAAGAAAGCTTCTGAAGAGCATGGGGAGGAAATTTTATTATGTTTCAATTGTCTGGTCAATGCGTAAAGAAAAAGTTGGCCAAGCAAGGCAGCTTCCCAGAGACCAAAACAAGGATCATGTGAACAATTTGGTCATCCTCACTGACAAATCTCAGGATAACCTAGAGCTGAATTTTTGCCATCCTTGCTTAGATTTTATCATTCCAACTTGGTCTTTCTAAACTATCATTTCTCACCTAGATGTCAATGTCTCCTTATTTACATGAACACACTCAGGACAGGGAAACAGGGATGGACACAAAAAAATGCATCAGAAAAGAGCCACATGGAGTTTTCTGTAGACTAGTCATCTATCCAAGTGAACCTAAATCTTCACCTTTATCCCATGTGCATACAAAGAAGAGATGCACAGGCAGACTCGGAAATTTCTATGAGCTTTGGGACTCCATTCACTGACTTGAAAGGTTAGGTAGGTAAACATTTCAAAGCGGCACTGCATTGAGACTGGGGTTACTTTACTCTCCCTGTGCAATGAGAAGAGCTGATATGAACCACGTGGCTTAGAGCCTCACCTGCAAGAGGAAAAATGGAAGAGGCGAATTTGGAGCAACAGAATCTGACAAGAGATGAAAGGAAGACAGCAAGCACTCTATTGATCTTGTGACTCACTGCAGGACACTCTGAATTATTAGAACAAATGGAAGCCTAAGCAATTCCTTTTCCTGCTTTTACAGATGCACAGACCCTAGGGCATAATTTGGGGCTATGAATGGACAAAACAAAATTTAGCGCTTAAATGTTGGGAAAAGTACCAAAAGAAAGTCTCTCTAAGCCTTGGTGATAAGTTCATTCAAGAAAGCTGATCCTGGCTACTACGCCATCAGCCCATCTTCTCACTTTAAGTTGTATGGTGGATAAGAACCTCAAGGAAATCTGGGAATCTCATAGAGACACTAGGCACTAACATTTGAACATTCACGGTTTCGAGGTGAGAGGAAAGAGAACTGAAGAGTGCTTATTAGGTTAGGACTGGCTTATGAAGGATTAAGCCCGAATTCTGAAACATTTTGTTCTTAATTTGAGCAAATAATCACCAGATGCCCCATTTTCTGCTTGCCTCTCTCCAGTCACGCAGCCCTTTAAGACTTTTCATGAGGCGGAATGGCTTATCACTTGCTCCTAAGATAACCTTCACAAGCAGATCTCTCCTACAAGCCTCTCCCTTTCTGCTAGACAGACGCATTATGGAGAAGTTGGCAAGGTTCACAGGACAACTGAAGCAAGGCAGGAATGGCACCAGCGTGAATGCTGCTGGCTTAGACACTTCCTGTTTTTCAGAAGGAACAAGTACCCACTATTCCTGTCATTTCAAAGGAAAGAAACGAGGACCATTATTTCTTTGGCTTAATATTAATATGAAATAGATGCCCACAAAATGTTGTCAGTGAGAATCTGTGTTTCAAACGATAATATATTCTGGAATGCTTGGCCCAGACTTTTCTGAAGAAACAGCTCTTAAAATAATGAGTTCATAGCAGTGGTTTTTTTTAATAACCTCATATCTCAGAAGTAAGAGTGGGGTGGGGAAGTTCACAGCGGGGGTGCCCACTATGTCTTTATTGTAGTTATTAATAAAGTCAAGGAGATCACTTCTCATCTGTTCTCAGTGATTGGCTAGGACTGAAGACAGACCATGTTGGCTGTTACTTTGAATGATCAGCCTGGGGTGCTGGTGACCTCCGGCTCATGCTAATGTCATGAGGGTGCTTTATTTTTCCTACAAGAGACTTTTACTTTCTTTGTGGTTGGAAAACTAGCTACTGAAGGCTCAAAAACCACAGCAAAACAAGAATACAAACAAACCAAAAAATTGCCAGAAGAGAGCGTCCTGTAAAATTTGGTCATCATTTTAAAGTTGAAACAAAGCTGCAGGCTGTGTCCATGTTTGCACTCCTCCTCTTAGAAGTAGACTTTCTTGGAGATAAACAGCTAAAGCGTCTTGGGGTTATTTGCTTCTGTTTCAGTTTCAGACATAGCTGGCATGGGATAAGAAAATAAGCAAATTTTAAAATCTGTTAATGCAAATTGGATGTAAGAAAAAATGACTGAAGAGCAAATTGGCTTACAAGACAACCTGGAATGTGACTTGGATTTTGCTCCTCCAGCAATGGGCCACAGGTGGGCAGCATGAACATTGTTGAGGTGCTTGGAAAAATGTAGATTTGCAGATCTTCTTGGACCCCATGAATGAGTACCTGCATTTTAACTAGATCCCCAAATTTTATCTTATATATTCAATCTATGAGATTTTAATTCTAAAGCTATTTTTGTCTACAAAAAGAATTTTATAAAAGCATACGGTGTAGAAGTTGGAGTTATCTACTATGCAAAACAATAATGTAATGGGATCCTGATGAAGAAGTAGAGAACACGTGTCCATAGTTTAGCTTGAGGTACATGTTTGGAAAGAATTCACTTCCTTTTGTTCCACCCTGGCTAAATCTGTGAAGGAGCTATTTGCCAGCAGTTACAGTCTCACTACTGACAAATCTGTTTGTTTCTTTAGTGTGCACAGACACTCAACAACTGAAAACCCAAAAGTTGTTCACATTAATTTCCAATTCAGCTCAAGACTCCAGAGATGATCAATAAGCGGTGTACAGAAAGGTAGATTAATGAGAAAGCAAAATGTGTTGTACTACTTTCACTTCTCAGGCAGGTCGGTCTCAACTTTCAGCAATATCCTGCTGGTGTCATTGTGGAGTAGAGTTTGTGAGTTTCACACCATATTTTAAAATAAGATTAATTTGTTTAACTGCACATCTCCTCTATGGCAAGTCTAACACAGGACCATAGAATATGATTCTTTTCATTTAAATCTCACAGCAATATAAGGGAAGAATAGATTTTCATTTCCTTTTCACTAATGAAGAAACACTGGTTTAGCCTGGGTAAAATCATTGCCCAATATCAGAAATCTGGGATTTTTTAATTAATTCCCAATTGTGTTCGGCTGCCAAGTGTGGTTTACTGTAAAAATAAGTTAAATATTTAGTAAAATATGCCCGGTTATCACAATGCTTAGATTTATCTCTAACTAAATGGTTCCTTTGTCTTTATATTATCTCACATTAAAAAAAAACACATGTATATTGTTAATTATGGAGACCTGACCTGGGAGAGTCACAAATGATAATTTCAACAAAAATATAAGCACTCTGTGAGCACACGAGAGATATAGGACCGTGCTTAGTGAACTGATTCAGCTGGCTGTAGCATCCTTCACTGAGGACAATATAATTTGCCACAGAATCTCAAGGGTTCATGGTGTTTCTCCACTTAAAGATGAGACCATTTTAGGATGAGTTGTTGGAGTGATTAACTTCTGGAAAACGGGAGGCAGAACACTGGAGACTCTTGGCATGTGCAGCTCATGTAGAATGTGTGTTGGTCCAAGTAACAGTTAATAATGTAAATATGTTGAAGAGAGTTGCGATATATGCATATGGTAGTATAGTACCTTAGCTAGATGCTTGAACAGGCCAGGGTTTGTGCAGGGAAGCTGTAAATGTCCAATGCCCACAGCTCTGGACAGCTTAGCTCATACTTGTTTAGTTAAGTGGGATGCCATGTGAAATTCATTGTAGTTGTTCCATAGACCCTACTTTTTAACTATTATGTTGTAGATTAAGCTCATTGCACGTGTAAATAATCTGACATGAACACGTGACTCTTTTGTACAAGCCTCATCTATGCTAGGCATTTTTGCATAGATTTTTAGAGAGTATCTCACACAATAACCAAGAGGCCAAATACTAGAGGTGAGCTGAGTAACCTAGGCTGCTCACGTATTTAAGCAGGATTGAAGGCTAGAGGTCAGAAGAACCTCTAAAACTAAACTCTGCTTTTCCAAAACACTTCATTGCTGATATAAAGACAAGATGCTCTGGTCTGATCTGATTCCCAGGTTAAAGAATAAGATTTTTTAATATTCTGTTTTCCTGTATGAAGACAGAAGTGAGAATTGACAAGTCATGGTAATATATATGCTATATTGTTTTCCAAATATTAGTACAGTTGTACACTTGCTGCACATTTTCTTATTTTTTTTTACTTTTGAACCAAGAACATCAGTTAGTATTGTTAGCTGTTATCCAAGCTACCATGTTGATTCTGTGTCATTTTACATTTAATCAAAATCAGGATATCTGTAAAAATTATCAAAAATATATTTACTTTAAAGCATAAAATCTATATTGTTTCTCTGGGCTTTACTTCATCAAAACAGTTGTCTCTTCTATGTGGCTTAATATGTCAGATGCTGACAAAGGTGCCTTGCTGTTCACAGCAAATCAAATTATCTTGAGAATAAAATTCAAGAATGTCTTCACCCAATTTATGATAGTGAATTCATGTTCTTCACACTATTTTTTCATGCTTCCTTATTCTGCTTAAATATGAAGATCAGTGCAGGAAGATGTGTGGCAGAGGGATATAACATTGAAGATAATAATGAATAAATTCAGAGACACAGTCTCATGAAGAACCATAACGCACTAAGTGTCATAGAGGAATAATGGACAGACTAATCATAATATAGTAAAGTCATAACACATTTAGTTTCTTTTAGTGGTTAACATATTGATATTTAAGTGAGTAGGATGGGAAGGAAAGGGGAGGAAAGAGAGCAAGAGGATGGGGAAAAAGAGGAAAAGGAAACAGGGAGGGGAGAAGAAAGAGAGCAGGAGGAAGAAAGGAAAGATGATAATTTTGGTGAAAGATAAAATTTAGATTTCTTTTCTTTCAATTTACGATTCTCTTTCTTTCAAGCCCAGGAAACTAAGCACTTTTGGCCACACACACTCCCTATCTGGATAGTTAACAAATTTTTTATTGTTCAGCTTCTGGTTTTCACTAAAACTAGTTCTTCCCTTCCTAAAAGACAGCCTGTGATCAACAACTCAAATTCAAATTTGACCCTTCTCTATGACAACAGTGACAAAGATTCACAGATATACCCAATAGTAGCCTTTATCCTTCTCTGTCACATCAGCAAAGATTCGTAGTCTTAAAGTCCATAGTAGATTCATAGATATTTCCAACCATTCTCACTTCAAAGAGAATTATAAAGGAGGACCTTTCTCCCCTTGATTTTTCACTTACAGTTTCAGTTGGAGGAAACTCTACAAAACACAAGTGAAACAGATTTCTATCATGTTAGTATGATAAATATCAGAACCATTGATTAAAATCTTATAAATTTGTGCTGCACATGGAGGCATATGTCTGTAATCCTAGCACTGAAGAGGCTGAGACAGGAGGATGGTTACAACTTCAAAGTCAGATTGAACTATGGATGAGATCCTGTCTCAAAAAAACAAAATAATATAACAACAATAATATTAGCAATAACAAATAATACTGTCTCCCAAATCTTTGTAGAGCTTTTATTTTATAACCAGTACTAGAAAACTAAAGAAGCAAGAAATGTTCTAACAGAAAGAAACATTTAAGGACACCTGACAGAGTTTCCTTATCACCAAAAGCAAGAGAAATTTACTAACTTGCCTGATAATCAAGTTAAGCAGAATAGGACCCTGACCAGCATGATAGCATCTATTTACTTCCCTGAAGTAGTCCGACCTGTAAACTAAAGGGAAATGGTAGAGATTAATCATATTAACCATTTTCTCAATTTTTCTTACTTTTGTTCAATATCAATAGATTTGGTTTTCTAAAACTATGAGAAAAGTAAGTGACTTGGCATAGGTCAATATCTAATTTTTGAAACTATTTTTAAATAAAATTATGCTCTGTTGAGAATGGGTTGCAGAGTGATACATAATGAGAAATATTGTAACTGTCTTGGCAAATTTTCTATGTGAAATTTCAAGAGAATCCATCAATTACAGTAAATGACCAATCAAAAGCTCATTTTAAGATATATTGTTAATGAACTGTATACTATGATGCTTAATCAAAACCTGACAAGATCATATGGGAGAAAAGTTTCACAGGACCCTGGGAGCACTGCAGTTCTGAGCAAAAGATAACAATAACACTGGATAATTAATAGCTGCAGTCATGTGGTACTCCTGGGAAAACTCAATTTTATAACAAACTCAATATGTCTCTTCAACCACAGCAAGCTCATTCCAATATATCATTCATATCATCAAAAGAAGGCAGCATTTTTCAGACAGTATTTTTTTCTTTTATTGGAAATAAGTATTTTTCATACAATATATTCTGATAACCCACTCCTTCCTGTTCCTTCCCATCTTAATCCATACCCTTTCTCTATCTCCCTACAAAGTAAACAGGTATCTAAGAAATTATACTAAAATAAGATAAAACAAAAGTAAACAAATTGGAATAGGATCAAACAAATAAAGAGGAAAAAGAGCTAGGTTGGGGGTGGCAAGAGACACACATAGATGAACAGACACACCATTCACACACACAGGAATCCCATAAGGTATAAAAACAAAGTCACAATATATATTCAAAGGTCCTGTAAGGTTTGTTTTTTAAGAGTCCCGACTTAACATTATGAAACAAAGCACCTCCAAGCATGCCCTTGAGTTTGTTTTGTGTTGGCCATTTAATGTTGGGCATGGGGCCAACCCTTAGGAGTGGTTTGTTTTCCCAGTGAGACTCTCTTGGAGGAAAGTAGTTTCTCATTTGCAAATGACTCTCTTGGTGCTAGCTTCTGGGTTAGAGATTGGGACAGATTTCAGCTCTAGGACCCCATCTGCTGCAGATTTGTGCAGGCTCTCGGCATCCTGCCACAGTCTCTGTGAGTTCCTATGTGTGTCAGCCCTGCTGTGTCTAGAAGATCTTAATTGCAAGGTATCATCCAGGATCAAGCAAGGTGTGTGTGGGGAGGTGGGGATACACAGAGAAACAACTAAAATGAATGGCCATTTGAGGAATCCCAAATACTAGAAGCTTCCTAAAATATATACATATATGAATGCAATCTAAATGGAAATACCAAATAACATGGGAGACAAAGCCCCAACTCGACAACTCTCATCAACAAACAAATCTCCCAATACCAAGACTGAGTTGCAGTCAACAGAATTCATGGCCAAGGGAGTCCTACGGGAAGCCCAAAACAATCCAGGTTATTGCCAAGGCTATTGATGGCTCTCCAGAAACTGACAGTAAGGCCCTGTCACTGGAGAGATCACCTATACATGAAAAGGTCAAGCTGGTGCCTGCGTAAAACCTTCAGCCCTGTGGACTGATGTTCATGGTACTAGAAGGAATTCTGCAAGCTATCAAAGGAAAATGGTAGAGCACAGCAATGAACCCTTTGATCTACCACAGTGACCTACATGCAGGCTACAGCAGTGAAGGATGACACAAGCCTGTGGGAAGAATCCATTATGATCTGAGTTAAGACCACTAATGAGATGGAATCCATACTCAAGGTTGCTTGGTAGACCAAGAACCTGAAACTAGATAGCCCAGAAACCTAGAGAAAACCCAAATGCTACTATACTACTGTTCTCTTAAAGAACCATAGCAATAAAATAACTCCTAATGTTATTCTGCTATTCTTATAGATCAGTGCCTTGTTCAGCCATCATCACAGAAGCTTCCTCCTACAGCAGATGGGAACAAATATAAAGAGAGACCCATAGCCAGGCATGGTGCAAAGAGTGAGAAACCTTGGGCACTTAGTTCTTTTAGGTATGTGTCCAACAAATCCTTCCCCTTGGGGTTCAGGGAACTCTGCAGAAGAGGAGATAGAAAGGGCATAAGAGTCAGGTGGTATTTATTTGACATGAAAATTTTTACCATGTTCCACACTGTTGTCGAGCTATGATACAAAATCAGTGAACTAAGCTACTGACCACAAAGATACAGGGAAAATCCTGCTACAGTTTCAGAATTCACAATCTACAAATGACAAACTTTTCACAAAATCTATTTCAAAGAGGTATCTGTATCAAACAAGTGTAGGAAGTATTTATCCTTCCCCCAAGTAAAGGGATGATAGTAATAGACAACAGGATGGTAAAGGATACATCAAGGTCTGGAGACACAGGTCATCAAGGTATAGATTCCAGAAATTCTATACAAGTGTTTAGAATGAGAGCTATAATAGATTATCAAAGCCATTTTATTAAAGTAGAAGTTTGTTGTGGGATCTTTGTACACTGTGTGAAGATATAATGTTCTGAATGGTTTAATAAAGAACTGAATAGCCAATAGCTAGGCAGGAGGAATAGGTGGGACCTCAGGGCACAGAGAGACAGTGGAGGAGATAATTGAGATGCTGAGGAGATGTCAACAAGACATGTGGGGAGTTGGACAAACAGAATGAAAAAAGTTAAAAGTCACATGGTAAAATGTATATTAATAAAAGCAAGTCAATTTATGTTATAAGAGCTAGAGGGACAAGCCTAAGCCAAGGCTAAGCTTTCATAATCAATAATGAATCTCCATGTCAATATTTGCGGGCTGGCAGTACTAATGAGAAAGCTTGCTACATATGGGGCCAACATGGGAGCTCACATATCCAAGCATGGGGCTTGAAAAAGCTAAGAAAAATTTTGGACAAAGAGCCAGATGTGACTTCTTAGTCCTTAGTCTTTTAGGGGGCACGGTGCTCCTGGGCAGCAAACAGAGACATGACTATAAGCAATTGCCTGCGGGTTGAAGTTAGCCACCAGCAGTGTGTGCTAATCTGAACCATAAGATGACTGACATGGTGGTTTAATATTTGTCTCATATAGTCACAGAATTATCCCAATTTTCTCAGAGTCCCCTAAAGATATTGTCACCAGAACATGTAGAGGAAACAGGACAGGAAATCTAGAGTAACGGTAACTGAGCCATACAAAAGAACATAGATTAAAAGATGTAAGTTATTTAAGTTACAAGAACTAGTTAAGAATAAACTTAAGCTAAGTATTAGCTCTCATGCTTAATAGTAAGTCTCAATGTGGCTATTTGTGAGCTGGTGGCCCAAAGAATAACCATCTACAAACATTTCCCTTCTCTGCTGAGTTAAACTTAGTGTAGCACTTTAGATGCCAATGAACTCAGAGTTCAGTGTGTCTATGCACTCATAGCAAGCCTTTATGAGTTAAATATATAGACCACATACAAACACAAAATATAATTCTATGTCAATGTTATTGACAAGAAAAAGACATAATCAGGCTATACTAAGAAAAAACACACTGGGTGTCCTGATTTATTTATCCATATATGAGAGAGATCAATTAGAAATCTGTTCGCAGTATGCTACTACTAAACATTTAAGCTGAGCATTGGATCAAGTGCCGTTACATAATGTGTACAAATGTGCACTCTGTTCCCAAGCATGCACACTAAACTACACTCATGTTCCTTGTTTCAGCTACTGCTAAACTCTGAGGACAGGACATGGTAATGCAATGTATACATTCAAGCCACATCAGGCCACTAGAATCATGAATAGAAAATGAAACAAAACAAACAAAAAACTTCTTACAATCTAGATGAGCCCTTGACCTAATAGCAAGAAAATCTTATCCCAGACGTCAAATCTCCTTTAATTTATCAGCAAGTCTCCTAGACAATGTGGTTGCTATCAGTCTTAAGTCATGAAAACTTGAAGGCTGCATGTAATGAAGCACTATTCAGATAGACCCCACCATTTAGACAGAGTTCACCATTCAGACAGACCCCACCAATCAGACAGACCCTGCCATTCAGACAGGACCTAAGTTATTCAGACAGACCCCATACTGAGGACCTCAGCCAAAGGCAATTCCAGTGCCTCAGAACTGTCAAAATCAAAATGTAAATAAATCTAGAGCAAAAATACAAGATTCTGTCAATTCTTCCATAAAAATACTGCCGTATACATATTCTACGTGTGTTTCAAGGACAAACTCTAGCTGTCCTCCTTGGATGCTAGACTAGGACTGAAAAGCCAGCAACCAGCTGCTGTATATGGCAAGTCAAAAAAACTTACTGAGGATGGTTGTACTGAATCTCCTTCCCCAAACTGCCAAGGAAGGAAGCTGCCCACAATTTCTGGGGAAACACATCACAGCTTGCTGAAATGCCCAGAAACCTCCCCTGGTGGATTCTTCCAGGAACGACAGGAAGATTCGCTGGGAAAATGTGATGTGGATGGTTGGTCTTCAGTGTGAAGGCAGCTTCAAGTGTCACCAAAGCAGCAAGAAAAGCAACCAAAACAAGGCATCTTGTGGCTGCAGTGGATGAAAAATTCCTACAGCATCTTCTATCAAAAAACGCTGTTTGGGAAGATAAACTACCAAGGAAGATTTGAAAGCATCTAAGACCAATGTCAGCCTGCACTGGAAAGAAGAGCTTCTGCTAAGATGGGAAAAGCAAAACAAGCAAAGACAAAAATGCGCACCCACCCAAGCAACTAACAGGCAACAAAAAGAAGCTCCCCACACACAACCAAACAACTAACAAATAAACAAAAAGAAAATCCGTGTGTTGACAGGTCCATGACAGTGATGGGTATACAAAAGCGAAGTTCAGAACTGCCACTTTCCTAGTCTTAACATTAATAGTCATCTCCATAGATGGGAGTTTGGAATCTTCCAACTTCACAGAGAGACATCTGGATTTGAAGTGAGGGAACAAAAGAAACAATAAGAGGTCTGCGACAAAAGGAAATGAGTTGCTGCTCACCACAGTGGGAACAGAGAAACAACCTGGAAGGGCTTCATATGACAGACAGGATGGAGATATGACACCTCAGGGATAGGCCTAAAGCCAGCTCTTATGAAACCAGGGCAGCATGGCAGGACCCTAGGTACCTTGCTTCCTTTATCACATACTCAACCTTAGGTAGTTTTCAATTTGCATATTGCCTCTCAGTGACTGTGAGTGTGCACATGCACACATATCCCAAATTCACTATTGCCTTAATTGCTGATTGACCGCAGATCACAGAAATCAAGACCACAGATAAAGATACAGTTATAAAACTGAATAACAATTGGAAAAAGAAATTGGTATTAAGTGTGAAAACAAGGAAAGCTTATTCGTAATGCTGGCGCTGTACTCAAGAGTGAAAACTAAAATCCCCGGGAATGTTAAATAAATTATGCTAGACTCTGATAACCAAATACCACTATGATTTAGGAGTGTCCATTGGGGTCATATTTGAAGACCTGCAATGTTTCCCCATGCTAACATATTCATTTTATCTCAATAGTATGATCAGATATAATGATGAAGCCCAGAAATCTCAAATATAGAACCAGCCAAGGAGGTATTTTCAACCTTATAAGCAAGGGACTAGGCTGTTATTATAGACTTAAAGATTCAAAATTTCTCTTCATTCCCAGTTGAGTATAGACTTCTGAATATTATTCTTGAGCACCTTGGGGCATTACTGGAACTGGAAAAAAACTCAGAAATAATGAACAGTGTTTCTGGGAGAGGCCCTTGAATTTACACAGATAATTGTGCACAGCTTGGGGCGTTTTCTAAAGTTGAACAGATAAATAGACAAGATGAGAAAGATAGATCAGATAGCATCAGAGAAAAGGCAGCAAGCAGAAGGTTTTCTGGAAGAGTCCATAACACAGACTCTTGGGGACCTCAAGGAAATGAAGTAGATACCGACCACACAGATAATGTGCTTATATATTTTAAGCTTACTTGTTTCTATGTGTATGGAAAGTTTACCTGCATGCATGTCTGTATATTTGTGCACAATACCTGTGGAGGATAAAAGAGAGCATGGGAACCCCTGAAATTGAAGTTATAGGCAATTGTGAGTTGCCACATGGATGCTGGAAATCAAGCCGTGATTGTCTTCAAAGCATCAGTGCTCTTGAGCACTGAACCATTTTTCCAGGTACAGTCTTAGTGTAGCTGACTTTGGCTGTCATTTTAGCAAGCTGGAAAAGATTCTAAAGAGAATACTGAATCTTTATATCAGACCTGGAACTGCACATGTGATATGAACACTACACTGTGCTGTGAACACTACACTGTGCTGTGAACACTACACTGTGCTGCATTCCCAGCATGTCAAAGGCTAGATCTTGGTAATACTCCCATTGCCAATGTCACACTGTGATTGCTTCATTAAAGTTGTAAGGCTAATCATGCCTTAAAAATAAATATTTTTTGCCCCTGCAATGCCAGCAAACACAGGCCCACCAGCACCACCCATACCTGGAGGGACAGATGAGTATCTGATATCCCGACTGGAGAGCCCTGCTCTCTAGGAAGTCTACCCCCCAATACTACCAGAGACCAGTTAGAAGCACCCTCTCCTGCCAACCATCCCCCACCACACCAAAAACCAATGAATCTACCAGCCCCACCTGCACTTGGAGAGACAGTGACCACCAAAGTCACAGGCCCTAACTGCACCTAGAGGAAGAGCAGCCAGCAGAGCTACAGATCCCACCTGTACCAAGTGGAGGAAGTGATGGGTAGATGGCAGTGTAAGAACACATTCAACAATATAAAGAGCAATATGGCACCACCATAAACTAGTGGTTCTTATATAGGAAGACCTGAAAATCCCAACAGAAGAAAACAACCATAAAAATAACTTTAAGAGGATGATAGAGGTTCTAAAGAGGAAATAAAAAATTCCCTTAAAGAAATAGTAGAAAAGTCAAAAAATGGAAATAAAATCAATAAATTCCCTTCAAGAAAGCCAATAAAATCAAGAAAAAATAATCAAACAAGTTAAGGAAACAGTCCAACAGTTGAATATTCAAACAGAAGCAAACACACACACACACACACACACACCAAGGAAATTCTGGAAATGGAAAATCTGAGTAAATGAACAGGAAGTACAGATGCAAGAATAACCAACAGAATGCAAGACATGGAAGAGAGAATTTCAGGCATTAAAGACACAATAGAGGAAATAGGTTCATCAATCAAAGGAAATGTTAAATCTGACAAATTCTTAATACAATACATCCAGGAAATCTGTGACAGCAAGAAAAGGCCAAGCCTAAAAATGATAGGGATAGAAGAAGAAGAAGAACTCCATTTCACAGACACATAAAATGTATTCAACAAAATCATAGAAGAAAAATTTCCCAACCTAAAGAAGGACATACCTATAAAGGTACAAGAAGCTTACAGAATGTGAAACAGACTAAATGAAAAAAAATCCTTTGTCATATACTAATCAAAACAATAAACATACAGAATAAAGAAAGAATACTTAGAATTCAAAGAAAGAAGCCCAAGTAACATATAAAAGCAAAGCTATCAGAATTACACCTGACTTCTCAATGGAAACTGAAAGCCAGAAAGTCCTGAACAGATGTTCTGCAGACACTAAGAGACAAGACTACTCTACCCAACAAAGCTTGCTATCACCATAGATGGAGAAAACAAGATATT
The DNA here is from genome assembly GCA_001685075.1 of Bramus lutescens. NCBI lineage: Eukaryota > Metazoa > Chordata > Mammalia > Rodentia > Cricetidae > Bramus > Bramus lutescens. The sequence continues at coordinate 41,820 of LOEQ01007888.1, forward strand.
CCATGACAAAACCACATGTAAACAATACCTATCCACAAATCCTGCCCTAGAGAAAGTACTAGAAGAAAATCTCCAACCCAAGAGTGTTAGCTGTACCTACAGAAACACAGGCAGCAGATAATCTCACACCAACAAATCCCAAATAAGGGAAACACACAAACACTATCACCACAAACATCAAAGTCAAATATAGCAGGAATAAACCATCACTGGTCATTAATATCTCTTAATATCAATGGTCTCAATTTGTCTATAAAAATAAACAGGCTATCAGAATGGATACAAAAGCAGGACTTTCCTTTTGCTGCATACAAGAAACACACCTCAACCACAAAGACACATATTATGGCAGAGTAAAGAGTTGGGAAAAGACTTTCCAATCAAATGGACCTAAGGAACAAGCTGGGATAGCTATCCTAATATCTAACAAACTAGAATTCAAATTCAAATTAATCAAAAGAAGTGGAGAATGATGTTTTATATTCATTACAGGGGAAAATCCATCAAGATAAAGTCTCAATACTGAACATCTGTGAGCCAAATATAAGAGCACCTACTTATGTAAAAAAAAAAAACTACTAAAGTTTAAATTACACATCAACCACACACAGTAATCGTGAGAGACCTCTCTACCCAACTCTTACTGCTGGACAAGTCTGCAAGACAGAAACTTTACAGAGAAATAAGGGAACTAACATATGTCATGACTCAACTAGACCTAACAGACAACTATAGAACATTTCACCCAAACACAAAAGACAAACCCTTATCTAAACTAACCAAAAGGCAGAGCAAATATCCAAATTAATAAAATCAGAAATAAAAAGGGGGACATAAGAACAGACACTGAGGAAATTCAGAAAATCAGTAGGTAATACTTTAAAAACCTCTACTCCACAAATTGGACAATTTAAAAGAAATAGAAATTTTCTGGATATGTACCATGTACCAGATTAAATCAAGAACAGATAAACAATTTAAATAGACTTATAGCCCCCAAAGATAAAGAAGCTGTCATCCAAAGTCTTTCAACCAAAAAATTCAAGGGCCAGAGATTTCAGTGCTGAATGCTACCAGAATTTCAAAGAAGAGCTAATATTAATAGTCCTCAAGTCATTCCACACAATAGAAACAGAAGGAACATTGTCAAAGTCTTTGTATAAGGCTACAGTTACCCTGATACCCAAACTACACAAAGACACAACCAAGAAAGAATATTACAGATCAGAGGATTACAGATCAGTCTCCCTCATGAACATTGATGCAAAAATACTCAATAATATATTGGCAAACTCAAT
>LOEQ01007889.1:8695-28111 GCA_001685075.1 Bramus lutescens
AACCCGGTGTCATTATCATTGGCTTCTCAGTCTGCCCTCATTGTCAGCCACATTGAGAGAGTGTGGTTTGATCACATGCTTCATCAGTCCCAGTCCAGCTGGATTTGGTGAGCTCCCATTAAATCAGTCCCACCATCTCCGTGGGTGGATGCACCCCTCGCAGTCCTGTCATCCTTGCTCATGTTCTCCCTCCTTCTGTTCTTCATCTGGACCTTGGGATCTCAGTCCAGATCACCAGGCCAAAGTTGGGAGCATGGGGGAGGGGGTGAGATGGGGGAAGGGGAGATGAGGAGAGAGAAGGGAGAAGGGGAGGATTGGGGAGAGCTTGGGAGAATGGGATGGTTGAGATGGAGGCAGGGTGGATATGGGAACAGGGAAGAAGATATCTTAATTAAGGAAGTCATTTTAGGATTGGTAAGAAACTTGGCTCTAGTGGGGTTCCCAGGTGTCCAAGGTGATTTCCCCGGCTAGGTCCTTGGGCAGCTGGGGAGAGGGAGTCTGAACTGGCCTTATCCCATAGCCACACTGATGAATATCTTGCTTATCACCATAGAACCTTCATCTGGAGTTTGATGCATGAATATTGGAGCACTGGATGAACATTCTTAATTCTCTTTCCATTGTACGCAGACAGATGAAAAACTCAGAAAGAAAAGAACAAAATTTCAATTTGGGCCATTGTTGGGCAAGATAACTCCAATAAGAATCCTCTTTTTCTTTGATGGTGTATAGTTGCATGTTTTAAAGTCATAAAAACAAGAGTATTGTCTTGAGAGAAAGAGGAAATTCAACCTCCAATTCAGATTGTAAACAATATCCAGTCTTACTGGAAAAACCAGACAATCCACTTGCACTGTAGATTGTACACTTGTCTGCTCCAAAACCAACAAAGTCTATAATGAAAGTGTTTCTTTAATATGTGTAGGTACTATTGGAGTACATGACTACTGCTGTACATATTATATTATTCTAATTGGATTTATTTGCTAGTGGCCATGGAATAAATATTTCAGTACATATTTTAACATTAAAGTTAATTTAACTCTGGAACAGTTTTCAGTTTAACCTGGTGACATTTTTAGAACTGTTACCCTTTTTATTTAGAATGAGGTGTAAGAATATTGGAAAGCAATTACCCCATTTTACTGAAGGCATAGATAAAATTTGTGGAAACTCACTGCTGTTATGACTAATTACTATTCAGCATTCATTATATCAATATAATCTTAGATGGCTCCTTGAAAGACTGACTTTCCCAAATTAAATCTTAAATATGTTGTCTTCTTACAGCTTTGGGCAAATGCATCTATCCACATGCCATTGCATTATTGAATATTTCATAAACATTACAGTTCAAAGTGGATTTTATACTGTTACCTATAAAACATGTAAATGCACTTTTCAAAGTATGTCATTGGAGTAATTTTTAGAAATTTTTTTCTAAAGCTTTATGTATCTTATATATTTTATTCCTTCATTTTTATTTCCAAAAATCCCACTGAGTGACACTATACTCAAATCAAATAAATAGAAATAAAAACTTATGGATAACTCTGCCCTTTCTATTTTGGTAACATGAGTGTAAGGCATATAGGTGATTTCAAATGTTCATTGTGTAGATTTTCAGATGGGTTTCTGTGGACCTGGAAAGAGTTTTGAAGAAATCATTACAGTGATCAATATAATAACCTTGTGTGAAAGTCTTTTAAATAAATTGTTAGGAATTGAATAAGAAAAAATTATACATCTGAAATTCTAGCTGTTATGCATAATAATGAGGTAAGAATATTTTAACACAGGATTCGATGTTGTCTCTTTTTCTACCTTTTGCCTATATGTATTAAATTTAGATATGTTTAGTATTTCTTCCTGCTCTGTTACACATGCAAATTATCATTTGCTTAGTCATAACAGAAATACACAACCATCTCTATGTCATCAGAAAATAGGATTCTCATTGTAAAATTTATATTTTTTTCTCAAAATAGACAGCTACTAAAGATCCAAATGTCTTGACAATGTGTGTTTACAAAACCTAGTGTCTCAAGTTGATGTGTTTGTATTGATCCTTCTACTGCCACATAACAACTTAGATAAATACTAATTTAGACCTCATTGATCTGAGTGCTGATATGGAAAATATAGTGTCAGGTACATATTCCGATAGAATCCTACTGCAAGGTCAAGAGTTGACTGAGAACTTAATTTCCCTTAGCTAAAAGTTACTGATTAGGTTTTCTGACATCTGATGAAAATCATCTGTTTACTGACACTTCCTTTCTCTTTTTGAATTAATACTATATTTCTCAAATTCCATTTGCTTTTTTGTACATACAATTAAAAATTTATTGGGGCTACATTTACACAGGTACAAATCAACTAATTAGAAAACATTTATTGGCACAGTTTTCTTATCTGACTCATATGAATATATATGAACCTTTAAATTGAAATAATATTTAATCTAACATCACAATAATAGGTAAAGTTATTTGTATCTATTCTTAGTTTTTGAGAAAATTTTACATATGAGTATACCATTATATTATCTCTGCTGTTCTCTCTCCATCTCTAAATTACTCTCAATAACCTCCACTCCAACTCTAATTCATGAATATTTTTGTAATAAAGTTTAAACATATATAGATACACATTTAACCAATTAGTATTGCTTCTCTATATATTTTTAGTGTTACACATGCAAACAAAAATATAATTCTTCTGTACACTAAAGTAAAGCAATCAATAGTATGAAGTGGTAGAGCACAGAGTGGGTGGAATCTTGGCCAGTTGTGCATCTAACAAAGGATAAACAAGAATCAATAAATTATAACCACGCTATACTTCTGAGAACAAATTTCTCAAAAGAATATATATATAAATGGCCAAGAAATAATTAAAATATTAGAAATTCTTCACAGTCAGTAAAATCCAAATTTAACCTTGATCTTCCTTAATCTTAGTCAAGTCAGAAGAAAACAACTTGTATCAAATTCTAGTGAAGATGTGGGGAAAGAACATACTTTTCTTTTTCTGCTAGTTAGAGTGCAAACTGGTGCAGCCACTATAGGAATAATTAAGGAGAATTCTCCAAAAACTAAATGTTTATCTACCATACAGCCCATTTACACCACTCCTAGGCATGTGTTTAATGTCTCATTAGACTGTCACAGATGTATTTGTTCAGCCACATTCAACGTCACTCAATTCACTATACCTAGCAAATAGGAAAAAACTTAAACATGCTTCAACTAATGAATCCATCATGAAAATGTGGTACCTGTATAGACTAGTATTCTATTTACCTATAAATAAAAATAAGCCATGAAATTTGCAAGAAAATAGATGATACTAGAAAATATTATATTTGTATGAGATTACACATACACAGAAAAATTAATGTTGTATGTTTTTCTCTTATTAATAAATTAAAGCTCTGAATCTTCATATTTAATTTAAGCTGAAGTAATCACTGTTGTAAAGTGAGTAGAAGGGTGCCATAACATTGAAAATGGTGGGATGGGGCTAGAGAGGAAGAAAGTAGATGCCAGCTATGACTTAGAGAAAGGGAAAAATTTGCTTGGCTGGCTTAAACTGGACTGGATTCAGGGACGGTACTACAGAGAGAGCGGGATAAAAAGAAAAGAAAATTAGGGCTGCTTGGAAAAAAAAAACTCAGAGAAACGTTGTTTTAAAACTTATTCAAAAGGTCATGCACAAAACGTATACCATAACCCATACCTATTTTTTACTCTGAAGTCCAAAGAACTTGGTAAACTATTTAACATTTTTTCCAGTTATGTAACTACTAAAGAATTACAACTAAAAATCATTCTAAAAGTTTTATGATGATATTTCTTAAATCAGAGTTCTACATAGCTTCCAGAATTTTTCATTTGGCATTATATATCTGTCATAGGAAATGTAATGTAGTGTGGGGAGCAACCTGCACATTTACCTTGACACCTGCAGTGATGTGTGATGCTTTCAGAAGAAATGGATTCTGTAAGTGGTCTTGCTTGCTCCCATTGTTCATATATAGATGCTTCTTTCTTCATCCATAACATAAATTTTGATGATCCCGTCACTTTGAGTACCCTCTGGGGACTCTCCCAATCCATTACCCCTGTGTTTCATGTACCTTCATCTGTCTTGTTGCCACGAGCTACCCCCTAGTCACCCATAAACATCAAGCTCCTGCCATTTAGACATTACAGAAATAAATTAAAAACAGTACTCACTTTTGCCCTCCACATGTGCATATGTCATGACATGTCACTTTTCTTCTATAGCAAGGAATCAAAAATAATGGCCGATTCTTGTTATTTATTTATCTTAACTTTTAGATTACTCCTCACATCTGAAACCTGATGTGATTTTTTACCACTGATTTTCATAGCATTCCTTATAACTATAATTTCTAACAAAAGGTACATTTTAAAAGTTATAGCTAATTTCTTTATTGATGTCCATATACAACTATCTCCTCCGTTCACATCCCCAGGCTGTACCTCCTTTTCTTCAGCATAAGAAATGACTCTGTTTTAAGCTCTGGGCCACTAATATCTGTCATACAGAGGTCTGTGAACTAAAATTTCTTTCCAAGATCCCAGCCTCCCTGTTTAGTAACTGTTTTGCTAGAGCTTCCATAATGAAACTTCCAAATACTCAAAAATGCCTGGGTTGAAATCAGGCATGGTTCCACAACTGGAAGATAGAGGACTGAGAACAGCAGGTATTGTGTCCTTTGAAACCATTCAGTACTGAAAGAACAGAAACGCTTATTATTGGTTCATGTCATTTATTGGACATTGGGCAAGGCTGTTATTGAACAAGAAAGAATCACTTTTGCTTGTGATAGGGTAATTTTGATTTTATTTATTAATATCTATTATGTTAATTCAGCCTATGTGAACACACTTCGGGTAAGTCTGAATGTTCATCCTTTGTTACAACTCAAAAATCTTCATTTGTTCCACATATGTGTAATTACTATAATCACTTACCTGCTTAGATAATTGAAAAAAAGTTAGTATTATATGTATGTATGTACGTATATATATATATATATATATAGTTTATTTTCTGATGAAATCAAATGATAATTTTTGAACTAGCCTTTCACAATCTTTACATAATTCTGTTTTTATATTTTTCTTTGTGACTTAAATTTGCATTCTCTCTTTTGCTTTCTTGAATCACTGTTATTCAAATTTTTAGGCATGACAAGATTATTCATTGAACATGTCAATATCTTTCTAGACACATGTGAAAAAATTCCCATATCTACAGATATGTGGTAGTAAGAGAATAATCATTTAAATAATACAGACATGTATGGATTAATATTGCAGCTTAGAAAAACTGTTTTGCAATGTTTCTATAGCAATAATTTAGCTTTTCCATAATTTAAGTTAAGAATTTAATGTTAATTATTTTGATGAAATAAATCTTCATATGGCAAAATAAGTATGTTCTAAATTGTCATATTCCATTACCTTAGACAGTAGCGGGTTTTTTTTTTGGTTCTTTCATTCTATTCTAAATAGTTTCCATTTTCTGTGCTAAATCCAACATGTTTGCAATAAAATAAAAGACGTGTATATGTGTATGTATGTATTTGCATATGTGTTTGCAGGAATGTGTGTGCATATGTGCTTAACACATGTGGAGAGAGAGAGATTATATTCAATATAAGTCAAATATGGCTGATGTTTGTTGAGTTTAGCCTCTAGTACTATCCATTCTTTCTTTGTTTTCTCTTCATGGTTCCATGTTCACCTTTCAAGTCCTCTGAATTGTATATTCTGAATAGAAGTTATAAATGTCTAGATGTTACTTAGTACAGGAATGATGGTGAGAAAAAGAACTCATTGTATACATATATATTTTATGCAGACAATATATGCAAATGTTTGTCTAAATTAAAGAGACAGATATTATAATCATGTCATTTATATTTTTTTAAATAATTGTTAAAGAGAACAATTATTCTAAATGTTTCCTTAGGAGCCACTGAATTACGTATTTATGCTTTTAAGCTTTCCTCTAATGTTCATATGTGTATTGTGGAATGCATGTGCTGTCTAACAATAAATGTAATAAAAGATTAAGATTTTTTTTTGTAATGGTGCTGGTGTTAAACATGATGGTCATGGCATGCTACTATGTCACAGTGAAAATTGCTATGCATCTATTAACAGGAAAGATTTCTATTACTAAGAAAATGTCCATAAAATTCTATACTATTATAATTTGAACATAAAATATTCTTGATAGGATTATGTATTAAATTCTTGGACTCCATCTAGTTTTGCATTTTCCTACGTGGTGGAGATGGATGGATGCAGTCCAGTTGCAGAAATTCAGTCATTGGGTGCTGTAGGAAATCCGACAGCCAGTGGTCTTTAAGGGACCCATCCACTTGGCCATGGAATCTTACACTATAAATGCAATTGTAATGCATGCATTTCCTCTCTTCTAGCTGTTGGATTCAGCTCCTCTTCCCCGTTTGTGCAGAGGACTGAGATCTGATCTGTGAGTCTACCCCTAAATAGATAACCCTTTATTATACTCAATTCTAAGCTAGGATGGGATTTTTTTTTTTTTTGGGAATCCATCTTCATCAGTTACCCCATGTGGATCTGACCTTCTGACCTGCACAGATTCCGGCTTGTGTTCCTGGCTTTGAGTTCTGGGCTCCTTGCACTGTGTACTTAACTGATTTAATTGCTTTTAATTTGTCAAGCAAAGCATATTTGTCAGTATTTATCTAGCACCAAGGCAGAAAAACTAAGCAGTTCCTTTCGCCATTGGTTGCAACACCACTGGTTTGTGTCTCTTCAACCACAACTACTGCTGGAAAATAAAGATTATTACACCTAAAACAATTTTATGGACCTCATAAAACAAGTAAATATTTTATTACTTAATAAACCAATAAACTTGAAAGTTATATAATGACAGACAACAATATCATGGAAAATTATAGTAACCTTTTTGCTAATAATATGAATTGTATTCTGTATGGCTTATATGATAACTGTGATAGGTCCCTTTATTGGATATTGGGACTCTTTTTTTCTTTATATTATATCCTTAGGAAAATGGTTTGATAACAGAGCCAAGAATGAGACACTTTTAGAAATGATACAGTCTTTACAGACTAATTAATAATGAACAGCTAGTTGACGGGATTAATACCATCGAAAATCAAAAGTTACATGAAAAAATTAATACTATTGAAAAGGATAACATTAATGTGACAGACAAATTTCAATCCATGTCAAAGGGTACTGAAAAATTATCTGAAAAAAATCATACTGTTGAATTTGACAATCAAAATCTGTTACAAAGTTATGATTGGTTAGCAGTTGGAATATCTCTCCAGGGAGGCAATCTGCATGCTACCCAAATAATGTCCAAGGATAAGATGTGATCTTTAAAGAAAAGCCTTCAGACCTTGGAATCACATATGCAGAATGAGGACCAGAGACTAGGCGCCTTAGTAAAATCACTATATATACAGGCCAGGAGAGTCAGGCTTTACAAAAGACAGTAGTAAAAAGATTTGAAATAATTTAGGAAATTATTGAAGCTGATGAGCAGAGAAAGAAAGTACAAGGAAAAGATTTAACGTCACCAGTATTGTTTATTCTGGTTTTAATTCTAATTTTTATACCTGTTATTTGTTCTTATTGTATATAATTTTGTATTAGGCTTAGAACTCTCTTATTTAAACAAAAAGGGGTGGTGCTGTAGGAAATCCTGCAGCCAGTAGCCTTTAAGTTACCTGCCCACTTGGGTGTGAGCTCTTATAGTATAAATGCTGATGTTGTGTGTGTGTTCCCTCTTTCTTCTGGCTGCTGGATTTGGTTCCTGTTCCATGTATGTGCAGAGGACTTTGATCTGCGAGTCTACCCCTAAATAAATAACCCTTTATTATTCTCAATTCTGAGCTAGTGTGGGATTTCTTTTTAGCATTCATCTTCAATTGGAAGCATAATTATGATGATTATATTCAGGCCTAATTTCTCTTCTCTCTTTCTCAGCCTCTCACCCACCATGGGCTGAAGACCATCCTCTAATGAATGTCATGCCAGGACCACATTCTTCCCAATTTCAAGAGGGCCACTGACTCTTGTCTGAAAAACAGAAACTAAGAAAGAAATTACATCCTATATTTCTTAAGAGATTATCAATAATATTCTAATATAAATAAAATTTAATACATGTATTTTCTATTCTGTATGAACTGTCAAAGATTACATTAATATTTTTCTGTAAACTTTCCAATTTCATTTCATTTCAGATAAGTTAGCTCTGAAATTTATTTATCTCACTAAATTGCAGGAAAACAAGTCACAACTGATGTGATTATTATCTTACACATATTTTCCATTGACATTTAGAACTTTAGGTACCATATATATTATACCTAGCGTATATTGTATTTCTATGGAATTTTTATAAGAAAAAATACCAAAGATTCACATGACAGGGAAGAAAGCAGAGAATCTCAGCTCTGTCCATATTTTCTAAAATTATGTGTGTCAGTTGAACTTAATGTAATTATCTAATTTCTGCTGTAACAGAGAATCTGTGACATATAATTTAAAACTGTAGAAAGTCTGGTTTGGCTATTTTATAAAATGCTAAATCTAAAGCCAGAAACCAAAATATATACATTGGAGATTTTTTTGAATATCAGAAATTGGCATTTTTGTTTATGTTTTATTTACAAGAATCAAGTCTTCATTACATATTGTATAGAAGGTGCTTCTATTAGACAAATAACTCATGTGGTGGCATCTATCTGGCAAGTTAACTGGGAGACCAAGTCTTAGTAGTTTCAAGTTTTACTGTTGACTAGATTGTCCTGGGTCTTGTCCCTTATCCTCTCCAACAGATGATACTAAGTTTCTTGCATAAAATGAACATTTTAAGAGGTTGAGACTAAGCATATGTGTGTTCACAAAACCTAGATTTGTAACATTTACAGAATGTTAGTCAAAGCACTTCATAAGCAGATTCAGTAGGGAGAGATAAAAGACTGAGAAATGATCTATTGGGAAAAAGGTAACAGCATAATTCACAATTCACAAAATATTTTGTTATAACTGATATTACTGGGCTATTATAGCTGTCTAGATCTCTCTTCATATGACTTCTTATACATTTTTTAAATTGACAATTATTTAAAAAAATAGTGCCATAAATATTTTCTTTTCCATCTCTGAGTGCTTAAAGCATTCAATATCAGTATATATANTATAATCAAGGAAGTAATTTCACTTTTCTGTAAAGGGAGGAATCAATTGATACTTGTAGAGATTTTCAAACTATGTTCTCAGTGTCAAAAATATGACAACATGTAATTGAACATTATGTGAAACCTGAAGACCTGAATTCAATCTTTGGAACTCAAATAACAGGAGAGATATGAACTCCTCTGATGTGAACACAACTGCTGTTATCAGTAGATGAAAACACACATGTGTAAATAAGTAAATAAAATTGTTTTTCAATATTTAGACACTCTACTTTTTTTTCCTAGTATCCCCAAATGATTTTTAATGAAACAAGACACAGGCAACTTTGTAGATGCTAAGTAAATATTCATGATGTTATTTATTATCACATATTATATAACCTTGACTATTTAAATCTTGAAAGCACAAATAAAAAAGGTCATAGCGTTGTGATCATTAAGAAAAGCTTTGTGTCCATACAAAACTTTATATTTCAGTCTAATTTAAAAGTCTAATTTAATAGAATCACGCAGTTTCAGAACAAACCTTAGGCAAATTGTTGTTAATGTTATAAGTAAAGTTATATTGAAAAAGCTATACTTACTCAAAGTGATCAATAAAAAAAGAATTAAAATCTATTCTTTTTACTACAACTGCATAAGCTTTTAAAAATTAGGAAACAACCTTCCTCAAGACCCAGAAATACCACTTTGGGTATATACCCAAAGGATGCTCAATTGTACCACAAGAACATGTGTTCAACTATGTTTATAGCAGCATTGTTTTTCATAGCCATAACCTGGAAACAACCTAAATGTCCCTCGACCAAAGAATGGATAAAGAAAATATGGTATATTTACACAATGAAATAATACACAGCAGAAAAAAAAATGGCATCTTGAAATTTACAGGCAAGTGGATGGCTCTAGAATATATCATGTTAAGTGAGGTAACCCATACCCAGAAAGGCAAATATATATATATTCATTCATTAGTGGCTTTTAGATATACCGCAAAGAAAACTAGCCTACAACTCACAAGCCTAGAGAACCTAGACAACAATGAGGACTCTAAGAGAGACATACATGGATCTAATCTACACGGGGAGTAAAGGAGTAGATCTCATTAATAAGTTGGGAGCATGGGAATCATGGGGAGAGTTTAAGGGGAGAGGAGAGAAAGGTAGTGGAGCAGAGAAAAATGTATAGCTCAATAAAACACACACATATATATTTAAATATGTATATATATTTAAAGTTATTTGTATCAATTTGACATCATAAGATAGACAATAAAGTATATAGATAATGATTATTAAAACTAATAAATCTCACTATGTTTGTCATTTCCAATATACTGATTCATTCGGATCTTCTATTTACTGTGAAGTAAATTTTCTCCTACTTAAGAATATGTAAATATATCTTCTTTCATATATATCACTCATTGAAATTGCACATGTATATATTTTATTTCATAAACATGTCCTTACATGTACTATTATGACATAAGATTCATTGATTGCTATTTTTCTGCATATTTACAACTTTTTTAATTTAAGCTTCTTAAGAATGCTGCAGTATGTATTAAAGACAGAAGCAGATTAATTTCATCTCAATTTGAATATTAAAGATATCTCAGTAGTATTGTGTATTGACATTGCCATTGTAATTAGAATTCAGTGACATTTTAAATCCAATACAAATATTTATGCCCTTAAAATTGTGCCATGCGTTTAAATGTCCAGGTTTTGTTAAATGTCTCTATTGTTTCCATTTTGTAGGTCACTGAAACAATAGAAGGGAATTTACCAATATCAAAGTCAATTTTATCCTTTAAAGCTTTATTCATTCAATTTTATATCTAATGAATTTCAGCCAACTTTGAGGATTTTCTGAACTAAAGTTAAAAATCAAATGCATTTTAATACTAAGGACATAAATAAAATCAACCATTTTTCCTTCATTGATTGACTAAAATTATTACCAGAGAACACTCATGTCATACTCTCTTCATTTTTTCTTGTTTTGTCCAATCCTGAAACATTATCATACACACTCTGACTCTTTTTTCTGCATCACATAAATACACATTTTGGAGTCCTTCCTTCTGTTAATGCTTGCCATGTGAAAAGTGGTATACAGTTCCTCTTATTTATTTCCAATAGTATAAATGAAAGATAATAATTATCGAGAAGTTCTTGAGATGTGTGCTGAACCATAAGTGGAAGCAGAGGTTTGCAGTATTTTTATGTTATAAGATTCGATTGCATATGAAGAAATTAAACATCCTCCTCCCTCCTACTACATAAAGTCACAACTAGAGGAGCTGTGTTCAAGAAGTCATTAGCAGGTGATACTCTAATGGAGGTTCTAGCTTCCCAATGTCTAAGACGTGAATTCTGTTCATAGAGAAACAGTAAGTCTCTGACTAGTGATTATGGGACCTTATGAATACTCTCCTTATCCTTTTTATAAAATTGATACTTCATATTAGATGTTACACACAGTGTCTGTTATGCTTAGGAAGAATAACATAGAAGTAAATATTACTTAAAAGAAAACGAACTTACTATTAGTGAGGAGCAAAATATTCTATCATGTAGAAGAATGGCTAAGGTTGGTAATGGAATGCTGAGTAATCCCCAATAACGAGAGGACAGAACTTTGAAGATTTTCATAAAAATATAATATAAAAGTAGAAATTGATGAATTTGTTAAATATCCAGATTTGATTAATATAAGATTTTATATAGTTGAAAGATCTCTTTATATCATACCCCATACATATGCACAATTATTACATCATAAGTAAAACATTTTTTCAAATTGGATTTCTACTATGTAATTCTTTTTATGACACAGCTCAATAACTTCTCAATAATTATCATCGTTCATTTCTATGACTGGAAATATTTAAGGAGTTATTATATGACACTTTTTACAGTACAAACCTTAATAGTCTGAAATAATGATCCAGCCAGGAAACAAACAGTAGGGAACTTTCTCCATTTATCACTGTTTTTTTTTTCCTCCAAAGCCCAAATGAGCTGACAAAAGAGATGTATCACTAGAGTGACAGAAACAAAATGCCGTTGACCAAACATCGCTGAAGAGGTCTCTCCACTCTGTTACTTAGATTCCCGCCCTCCTACTTTCCTGGGTGACTTTTCACATCGACAATTTTTCTTATGCTTCACCTATTATGATATTATTTCTTATGCTGTACCTCCCAATGCATTCCTCCATGACAGAATCCTGCTGTCTTATATAGTTAGTCAATATCAACACAGGGCTTCTCGGCAGCCATATTGTGAGAATGTGACCCTTGAAGAGATAGTCTCTAGTCTAACTTTTCCCTGTAATCAGCAGAAAATGAGATAAAGAGCTTTTCCCAGTAATTAATTATAGACTATATGAACATTTACGAAAGTTCCTGTCCCATGCTAGGTATCATGTGATTTTATTTTTTTTTTCTTAGAAGTGATTCAAAATTCTAATTTGCAGACATTCTTAATCTTTGCATATAATTTAGATCTAACCCCAAATAATTTCTTCACAAATAATGCCAAATGATTATCTCTTGTCTCTTTGGTAATTAAAATGGGTTCTTAAAAGAATGTTTGTTGTGTTCTATGCATTCACTGAAGTACTTTATTGTGTTAAAATATTTCTTTCAAGGTAATTGTATCAGATTATTCCATTTCTTTTAAATTAGTGAACAGTCAGATGTTTCCAGAAGAAAGGGAGCTTGCAGAAGTTCAGTCAGGTCCCTTCTGTGTTGTCCGAATAGGACATTTGGAGATTTCATGGTGATACCCAAGCCATTGCATGACCTCTGAGTGTTTCAAAGTGGACCCTTTACCTGGCCCCTTATTGACTTTCCCCCATGCTTTCTTGTAGCTGTGGTGATTACATAAATTCCTGGAAAAATCCAGAGGAAAAATTGACTATTGCTTTGCCTTAAAAATAAAAATCAAATCAAAGTTGACTAAAAGATTAATTATATTAATTAAATTTTAGTTTAATTATGCAATGACATAAACTAGGTACTGAGCTGAAAACATCATTGGTTCCATGGTGTAGGAGGTCCTTCTGTCTATGTGTTACTTTCATTGGTTAATAAAGGAACTGCTTTGGGCCTATAGCAGAAATGTAGGGGAACAGAGCTAGGCAGGGAAAACTTAATGAAATGCTGGGAGGAAGAAGGTAGAGTCAGGGAAATGCTATGGAGCCACCGCCAGGGTAAGACATACCAAATCTTTGCCAGTAAGCCACTGCCATGTGGTGGTATACAGGTTAATAGCAATGGGTTACATTAATATAAGAGTTAGCAACTTAGAAGCTAGAGCTAATGGGCCAAGCAGTGTTTTAATTACTATAGTTTTTGTGTGGTTATTTTGGTTCTGGGCAGCCAGGATTAATAAGCAACCTCCTCCTACAGTTCCAATGATGTTAACATTTTTCTAACATGTCTGTAACTGACAGTTTCAGATTTATTAGTGGTAAAAAGAAAATCGCCTCATTTTCAAAGATTCTCTGCAAAAAAAAATTATTCTGTCATGTTATAAACCCTGGGAGAGGTGAAAAATTATGGGAACTAAAATGGAGCGTATCCTTCAGCTTCCTTCTTGACCACCATAATGAGAAATGGAGAGTGATTTCTGCAAAAGAGCCCAGTTAGTGGATCCTGAAGAAGGAGCCTGCGAAAGTTGGACTTTCACAAATCCAACACATAACACAAAGTTATGTGTTCCTCTAGTTGTTCATTTGACACCTGAAATAATTAAAAGCAGAGCACCTGACATCCAGTGAATACTTAGCTAAAAAAAGAAAAAAAAAGATGGTTCCATATAGGCACAAATTAATCTCTTCTTCTTAAAAATGCATTATTCTTGGACAAACTGTTCTGAAATGTTCATGGGTGTGGGGGGGTTAGCAAGCTTCAGACTGCTGGAACAAAAGATGGCTGGGAGAATCAAACTAGAAATACAAAAGAATGATTGAGAAGTGTTAGTTCGTGGAAAGTTGTTTTTGAACCAAAGACAAGGCAGAGAACATCTTGCAATTGTGTGGAACATGAAGGTCCAGACAGTGATCTCTATGGTGGAAAGAAAGCAGGGGAGACAGCTGGAGGAAGAAGATTTAAAAACGAAGGAGGAATAAGAGGAAGGTGTAGAGCAGGTGGAATAGTATGAAGAGAAAGGATATGATGGGCAGGATTCCACTATCCCATTGAAAGCTATTCTCCCTCCGGCCTGTGTTTCTTTCACTAGCCCTTCCTTCTACATTATGCGACAGCATAAGGGTCAAACTATTAACGCATAGCCTGTAGGAAACATGTTGAATCCTAAACACAATGGCAGCAGATTATTTTGCAAGAATTGTATAAAATTCAGAAATAATAACACAGTAAAGACTGATTTACGCTAAAGCTTCTTGGTGTGGCTTATAGATGGACATTCACTGTTTCTGTCATGTTGGTGATCTAAGCCCAGGTTTGGCAGTATTTGAGATGAACTAGAGGTGCGTTGTAAATTATGGTAAAAGAACAACGAACCATTTTGATCTTGTTTCTTGGACTTCTAATATCTAATATATTAAAAATGCAAATTTCAGGTGATTAAAGTGTGCATTGTTTTTCTGTTTGTCTGGTAATTTTTTATGCGAGATCCATAAAACTTACAGAAGATGATATGGTTTGGATTTAAATTTTTAATCAAAGCACTCATGTGTTGAATCCTTGCTAATCAAGTCGTGGCAAAATTTCAGAGGTCATTTGACCACTTTAACATTGAATTTCTCAATGTGCTAGTGCATTTGAATTTATGTTGAATAATCTATTATAAAGCAGGACCTGACTGGAGCACGTAGGTATCTAGGAACAGATTTTTGGTCTTATCGTTTTCCTGTCTTTGTCTACCACCTAGTCACTGTTAGTTATTGGTCTGCTTTAGTATATACAGATGTGGGCTAATGTTCAACAGCAGCTCAGCTTCAAATCAGTGAAGTTAGTCGAACACAGAATGAAACCTATGAAACTGTGAGCTGATGTTTTTCAATAAAATAGAAAACATTACATAGCAGAATCACATAGCACTTTGCAGCTACCATACTTGAAAAATTAAAAATAAGTACAACTTTAGTTATAAAATTGTGTTTAGGAAAATGTGTTCATTTATCATGAAAACTAGTCCACTTTTAATATGTGTTTCATAAATTTTCTTTCAATTACTAATATACTTATTTTATCTCAGTAAAACACTAATAAATGACATCAAACTCTTCAAATAGCTTTTTCCTTGTTAAAAAAAATCAATGAAAATTTTCAGTATGTTAAGTATTTTTCATAGCAATATTGTGCTAAAATTTACATAAACTGCTAACTTAATATAATACTTAAAACTGGTAAATATAAAGGAAGGAAAACCACCCCACAAGTCATAATTCCAGAGAACCTAGACAACAAAGAGGACCCTAAGAGAGACATAGATCTTATCTTAATGGGACATAGAAAAAGATAAGATCTCCTGAGTAAATTGCAAGCATGGGGACCTTGGAGGAGGGATGAAGGAGAGGGGAGAGGCGGGGGGGGGCAGAGAAAATGTAGAGCTTAATAAAAATCAATAAAATGAAACTGGCAAACATAAATGTGAGCTAAAGAATAAACTTTTAACCATAAAGTCATATTTACTCAAAACAAATACTTCACACTATACAATAAATGCAATGAATTAGGGTAAAGCATGAAAGATAGAAAGGGTTAAAATGAAACTCTGCAACTTTCACAACTTTACTGTCACCAATTAAATGTGAACAATGTCACTTTCAGCATATTGAATTGGCAGGTATAGATATTGGTCATTTAAATCCTGGATAGGAACTCTTGTAAATAGCACACTCAGATCATCCAGGAGAGGAGAAGAGCTTTCCACTAAATTCCACAGCTGCAAAAGGTCCAGACAATTTTAAAGAAGTAAAGGCTATCAAGAAACAATTGTTGTCGTTCTTTTGCCATCTAGTCATGCCAACTGTAGATATTATTAATTCTAGGACCATCAACATATCTGCTGTGTATTAACTATGCTAAGACTTCATATTAATATGATAAATTTATTCCTAATTAGACAGCATGCATATAAAAGATGACAGCTGGTTTGCCTTCAAGAAAAAGTGAATGCGTTTTAACTAGTACATTGATTTTTTTTAAAGAAGGAAGCAAGATGACATCATCTTGTGTTAAAGAACACTTCTCCTAGGAACAGAACTTACAGTAATGAGGTAGAGGAAATTGATTTCTAGTGGTCTAGACTCTACAGAAACAGTTGCTTTGTTCATTATCTGTTACCTGTGATGGAGGCTACAAAACACTCAGATGCTGTTTGAATTAAAAGCTTCTTTTTGCTATGGTTTTTGAAATTTATGTAGTTTTACCAGTGGTGAAAACCCAGTTTGGAAGGGTTGCCAGCAGTCTGAGTTGTTCCCTTAATCCTTTAAGGACCACAACTTAGATAAAGCTAGACCCTTAGCTTCAAAAGAGAAAAAGAATTTCAGGATAAATCAACATGAAGTAGAGTTAAGTTTTATTTTAATATAAATTTTAATCACAAGTGTTAAGAATAAGGTGTCTGGGAAGAAAATAAGGGAAACTGTCTTAGTTAGGGTTTCTATTGTGTTAAACACCATGACGAAAAGCACCTAGGGGAGGAGACAGTATATTTCAGCTTGGATGTGCCACTCACAGTTCCTTATGAGAGATCTTCAGGACAGAAAGAGACGATAGAAACCTGGAGGCAGGAGACTAAGCAAAACCCATGGAGGAGTACCACTTGCGGAGTGCTCCCCAGACCTGAGTGCAGGCCAATCTAGCAAGAGCATTTTTCTCAATTGAGCTTCTCTCTTCCGGTATCACACCAACTTGTGTCAAGTTAACTAAATAAATAAGGAAATAAACCAGACAACTTGGAGAACATCTTCATGTTCATCTGGTAAAGAAGGTTGTTCCAAGATGAAAGGATGGTTCATTAAGCGCTGCTTACAGAATTCAACCACTTTCTTAGTACAAAGTCCCAATGATTCCACATTCCTCCAGAAAATATGATGGTTGAGTCTACCACAGAAGTAGCCCCTACTTGCTGGTACCAAACTCTGTCTTAGTTAATTTTCTACTGTAGCAACGAGAAACCAGAACCAAAGTAACTTGATGAAAAAAGAATTTACTGGGGACTTAGAAGTTTGGCATACGACCATCAAGTTGTGGGTCACGGCATAAGGCAGGTTATGGAGAGTTTACATCTGAGCCACAAGAATGAAGCAGAGATATCTCATTGGAACAGACACTGGCTTTTCACACCTCAAAAGGAAACCAATGACACATATCCTCCAACAAAGCCACACATCCTAATCCTTCCTAAAAAAACAATTCAACCAACTGTGACCCAGGAATGCAAATATGTGTTTCCTAGGAACATTTTCAAAGATACAGCCACAAGTACCCTGATTTCCTTTAGGTATGTTGATTCTCCTTAAAACATGTAAAAGAAATAGAAGTAATAGTTTTCCCTTGAAGAAATGAAGCGTTGTTGGGAAATATTGTTTTAAAGTGTGTTGCTTTAGTTTATGCCGCATACGTTTAATTCTGCGAAGCTGTGATTCTTTGCTGTCTAAAACACCCACTATTCCTAATAAAGAGCTAAATGACCAACAGCAAGGCAGGAGCAACGACAGGTGGTACTGGCAGATAGAGTGTGAACAGAAGGAGAAATTACGAAGAGGAGAAACAAGAGAACAAGGACAGGATGACATCATGGGCCACCCACCAAGCCACACAGCAACTCATGGAGCAAGAATTAAAGAAAAGTGTACAGAAGTATAAATAAAAGTCCAGGGACAAAAGGTAGTCACTAGAATTTAAGAAAAACTGGCAATAAACAAGCCAAGCTATTGTCAGTCATTCATAACTAAGAATAATCATCAATGGGTAACTTATTTGGGAGCCAAAAGAGTAAAAAAATCACACAACAAAGAGATTTTTCTTTAGATTCCCTGTTCTAGGTGTAGTTACCTGTATAAATTATTCTGAAAGTATGGATCTTCATCTGTCTTCTTTTCTGTTTATTTAAGGTATGGAACTTGGACTGGATATGCTTCTGTAGATAAGCTAGGTTTCTTTCTCTTAGCTCCCATCCTACAGCATTTCTGCCATGCTCACTGATCCTTCATTGCTTTCTTCCCTGCCTAACTCAAAGGCATTGTTTCTGTCTTTTCTCCCTTTCTCGAATGAAGCTGCTGAGATTGACAGCTTGCCTGTCCTTGGGTTTTTCTTTTAAACACTAATTAAAACTTTCCTCTAGTTTCCTTCTAAATCTTTTCTTAAATTATTTTATTAAATGTAAATAAGAATCCCAAGAGGTGATCATAAATTCTCAAACCAGGTGAAACTGCCCCAAATTTAAGATAACTATTTTTTATCCCTAAGTCAAAACAATGCAATGCACCTTACCAAATGCTTCATACCTTATTTTACAGGAGGAATTAGTTAAGAGATATGATTAACAATTTCACAATTTCAGATTATTTTATTTATGTCATGTAAGTTCATACATGCATTTATTTATTATTTATTTATTTGTTTGTTTGTTTATCTATTTATTTAGTATTTTTGTTTTTTGAGACAGAGTTTCACTAAAGCTATCTAGCATGGCCTGGAATTAGCTCATCACTTGATTTTAGGCAACAGGCTGAGAAGAGATCTGGAAGAAGCTCTTTTAGACCAGGCTGGCCTCAAACTCACAGAGATCCACCTTCCTTTGGCTCTGGAGTTCTGGGATTTGAGGCATGAGCCACCAGCACCCAGATATATCCTATAAAATTTTAAAGTCATTTATTTTTAAACTTTCCTCAATCTTCAAATATACCCTTTAAATAGTGCAATTTAATAAGCCGCAGAATTATGCATTCAACTATGGCAGTCATGTCCATTTACCTGTAATGATTGTCTCTTCAGAAGTCCACACGAATGTACTTTAGTTTACGTAGAAGATGAGGCGAGGAGGCCTGCTTTTTGTCCCCCCGGCTCCCACACGACTATCTTAACACCCGAAATAACAACTCATAAATTGTATTCATTTAAACACTGCCTGACCCATTATATCTAGCCTCTTCTT
>LOEQ01007889.1:35929-49650 GCA_001685075.1 Bramus lutescens
CTTTATTAACCAATGAAAATAACACATAGACAGATGACCCTCCTACATCACAAACCCTACTCTAGTTGAGTTGAATCATTTCTTCTGAGTGATGTGTCTTTCTTAAGATCCCCATTAGTGTTCACTGTTGGAGAACAACATCCCCTCACTAAAAAGATGCGCAGGCAGGTGTAAACAGCAGTTCACTTTGGATAAATATCTCTCATGTTGTACAACAATTTTGATTTACATATTTGAATATAGATTCTGGTTTTAAGACAGAAATGAAACGTTTTCACCCTCTTGCTTCAAAAGGTTTTTGCATCGCCTTCACTTTCCGAGGAAAAGAAATGGCTACACCATCTCAATCCTAATCACAAAGCTATTTTCAATTTACACTGTAAGCAAGCGCAGTGAACCCTTCAAACTAGACCATTCCATAGGTAAAAACATTTTATTGTACTGTCAAGGGTAGATTTAATATGATAGCCTGTTAGGGGATTTTAGGTGATATTTACATGGTTGTGGAGAGCAGACTTCATATCTAAAATTTCTAGACCTAAATTTTTGGGTATAAATTATCTCAAGGAGTACCCTCAGATTCCATGAAAGTTTAAATGGGAGGGTGTTTGGGTTGGAACCTTGGGTTACATGTGAAGAGAGGTAAATACAGATAAGAAGGGATAAGGGACAAATAAAATAGATACATGAACATTTATATATGTATACACACATATACATTTTAAGAAAGTTAAAACATTTGGATTGACATTGTAGCTTGCAACAAAAACACTATATATTTTTAAAATTCAAGATTCCAAACTACCCAACCAAATTCATGTTCTTTCTCTCTCTTTAAAAACAAAACAATAAAAAGTACAAAACCAACCAAACAACAACAAATAGCCATACACTAACACCATTTTGATTTAGTCAACTATTTCTAAGACAGTGATCTTTTGAGTGTTGTTGATACAACCAATGTTATACTACTGTAGGAACCCGAGTTTTCTCTCTTCTATTAACAGTTACAAATAGCTTCTTGGTTAGGTTTAGCACTTTATGCCAACTTCCTTTTATCTGTTCTGGGTCCTGTCTTCTTTGAAATTGTCCAGATCTTGAACAAGTTGTCATTGTCTCTGTGAGTTCATATATGCATGAGCACTAATTTGTCTGGAAAATTCTGTTTATCTTAAGAGTCAAATAACATCATGTAAATGTATCACATTTTCATTGTTCATTCATCAGCTAATTAGCATTTACTATGCCTTTAATTTCTGGTCTTTATGAATAGAGCATCAGAGAGCATGAATGATCATGCATCTCTGTGGTGACATAAAGAGTTCTTTGGGTATATACTCAAAAATGGTGTAGCTAGATCTTCTGATAAGTCTATTTTCAGATTTTTGATGGATTTCCACAGTGATTTCAGTGGTTTTTGTAACAGTTTGGGTGATCAACAGGAAAGAATAAGTGTTCCCTATTTCCCATGTCCTCACCAGGATCTGCTGTCAGTTACCTTATTAATCTTGGCATTGAGAATGGAGTAAAATATAATTTCAAAATAGTTTTACTGTTCAGTTTCTTGATGGTTAAGAATGTTGGGCAAACGATTTATTTATTTATAAATCTATCTATTATCTATTTATTTTAGGAAATCTTTTTGTGTACTTATTTTTGATTCATTTTACATGCCAACCACAGTTCTCCTTTCTGCCTACCCTCCATCCCTTCCTCCCACCCCTCCTCAATTCCCTCCACCAGTCCACCTCTCTTTCCCTCCTCCCAAAGGGTAAGGCCTCCCATAGGGAGTCAACAAGGCCTGGCTCTGTAAGTTGAGGCAAGATCAATCCTCTACCTCCTGCATCAAGGCTGAGTAAGGCCTCCCACCACAGGGAATGGTTTTCGAAAAGTCAGCTCAGGCACCAGGGATAGATTATGGTCCGACTGCCAGAGACCCCTCAGATAGACCAAGCTACACAATTATCTGTGTCTCATCGTTTAAGAACTCAGCTTAATTCTATAGCCCATTAAATTGGGATATTTGTTTTCCTGACCTTCAATTTTTATTTTCTTAATATTAATTCTCTTTCACATGTCTAATTTGTAAAAATTATCCAAATATGTTGACTGCCTCTTTGTTTGAATGATGTTTTCTCATGCAAAGATTTTTAACTTCATGAGGTCCTGTATGTCAATTTTTTTTCTTGAGATCCTTGATCTATTTAGTGTTCAGGTCTGTGCTGGGGCATGGATATAGATAACACTTGAATTCTTTTACACCGAGCTAATCAACTCAACCACCACCATTTGTAGAAGACGTTGTATTTTCTCCAGTGTGAATTTTTCTTTTCTTTTTTTTTTCTTACTTCTTGTCAAAAGTAAGGTGTCTGTAAGTTTGTGGAGTCAGATGCAGTCCTTGAATTCTATTCTATTGATCAACATGTCTCTTTTTATACCAAGATTTTTTTTGTTTTACAACTATAGATGTATATTATCATTTGAAATCTGTGGTAGTGATTAACTCCAGCAGTTCTGTGATGATTATTCAAGAATGCAAGCACTTTTAACTTTTTCTTTGCATGAAACTTAATATTAATTTTTTACATTTATATGAAAATTTATATTGGGATTTTGTGGGGAATTTCATTGACTATATAGGTTGCTTTTGAGAAAATAACCACCTTGTTAACAAATAATTTATGGCTGACCAATCATCAAACTCCTAAAAAAGTGATTTTTATTCAGGTTTTCCCATTAATTTTATTGTGCTTATATCATGTTGGTAGTAGATAACTCAAAGAAAGAAAGGAGAGTTCATTTTATTTTAATATAATATGTGAATGAATATGTGCAACTATTCTTTAGTTTTAATTTTGTTTCTTATCATCCTGTCATTAATTAATGCACCACTTTAAGTAGTGAATTCAAACTTCTTTAGTTACTCTTATTCGTGATAATCTTCAGCATGCTAATATTCTTCTAAACAGACAAGCAATGTAATGTGTTTATACGTTAGAGACTTGAAGGTATGTGCTGTTAATTACACATGCCTAGTGGCTGACATGTGATTAATTACAAGTGGGAAATCTATTCTTCAGGTGGCTAGAAGCTCCATCTACTTGTCAATGCTTATCTTTTCCAACATGTATTATTCCACAAGATATGAGGGAATAGAATTAAAGGTACACTGTGAAAGAAAAGCCTGAAATTTTGACAATCATACCTAAGTATTTTAAATATTGATATCAAATGCTTGAGAGAGTAAGATTCTCAGGAAACTCCCCACCTGATTCTTGGTAAGTGTTGAACCTGAATTACAGGCTCATGAGAAATTAATGCTACAGAGTTTAGTTAAGGCACCATATGTGTTTATATATTGTACAGTATGAAATAAGAACAAGGAATTCTTTTTGTAAGTATATCGACTTGCACTCAATTTCCAAACAGGCAGTTTAGAGTTCATTTTGAATTTCAGTGTTGGGAACAATCTTTCATATAGAGTTTTTGTTTTCTAATCTTAATTTTTTTATTTTATTTTGTATATATGGGCATTTTAACTGCATGTATGCTTGGGTGCACTCGTATATCTAGTGCCTGGTTTCGTCAGAAGGACGTGTTGGATTCCCTGAGAGTGGGATTACGGATGATTGTGGGGTACTATGTGGGAAATAAGCTAAGGTTCTTTTAAACAACAGACAACGCTCTCCTTTACAGATCCATCTCACTAGTCCACTGATAGAATGCTTTATCCAAACAGATTGAGTCTGTTCTTCTGTTTAACTCACTCATAGATTTTTTTAATTAGTTAGACAATAATTTCTAAGTTTCTGTTATCAAGCTCATGTGCAGAAGACCTTAGATATTCAATTCACTGTGTTTCCACAGTGAAAATAGAAAAAATAATTTAACATTTCTAAATCAGTATTGTTCTAAATGACTGTCAAATGCCCACATTATGAGGTAAGCAAAGAACATTTTTTTTGTAAAAATTGAGAAACCATCTAAGTTTTCCACAAATTCAAATGATGTACATGTTCATTTATTTACTTTTGTTTATTTCTTTTATTTGGGGAATAATAATTGTATCATTGCTCTTTCCAAACTTAAAACCCACCCAAATACTTCTCTTTCATCTCTTTTAAATCCATGGCCCCTTTTTTACTATAAATGCATGCATATATGATAATATATATGTTTGCATGATACAATTTATATATGCATGTATTATATACACATGTGCAGATAATAACAATCATATATGCTCTGCATATATAAAATATAACTTGCTCAGTCTACATAATACAATTTATATGTAAGTGTTTCAGGGGTGTCCTTTTTATGTTGGAAAACCAATTTGTTCCTCTTCTGTTGGTAAGACTATAATCTCCTACTCTGAACATTCCTTGGTTGCTTTTAGCTCTTTGTGCAGAGTGGAAGCCCCATGGGCCTTTCTTTGTCTACTGTTGCATCTCTATTGGTGTAATCATTGTCTAACTCATGTTTACTGTTATTCCGGAGAGAATTTATGCTATAGATCCTGACACTTCTAGGAGACATAATCTCTCTCTTCCACACACAAAATAAAACCTCTTTTATTTTCTCACCCTTGTGATCTTAATCCCACCTACTCCCAACAATATTCCCTGAACCTTAGATGTGGAAATTGTTTTGTACATGTATCCATTGTGAATAAGTTTCACAAATGTGCACATTGATTTGTTGCAGTTTACTTTAATTATCTTCACCTATTGAAAAATGCTTTTTCCTAGATAAAGGTTGATGACTACCTGTGGGTATAAGGAGAAATACAATAAGAACATTCAATACCTGTACTTTTCTACTAAAATGGTTACAGCCTCTCTCCCAAGATCCTGATTTAACTAGCTTTGCATATTTGCCTTGATTTCTAGTGCTAGTAATGTGGCTCATTGGTTCTTTAGCTCCACAGAAGGTTTCTAGTGTGGGGATGTCCCACTTATCAGTTGGCCTTAATTCCTGGATAGATTGACTATAATTAAGGAAGGTTTTTTCCACAAATATGTCATGAAAATTACTGCGAATATTTTCTGCCAGCTGTTTCAGGTTTCACATTATGTATTTGATCAAATTTGAATTCTTTGCTTTTGTATTTGTGAGTTAATAAATAAGCATATAATTTAATAATTCTATATGTGTACTATCCAGTTTTCCCAGCACTATTTGTTGAAGATTATTTTTTCTATCAGCTTAAAGTTATTGCTTCTTTGTCAAATATTAAATGGATGAAATTATATATACTCATGTTTTGGTCTATGAATTTGTTGCATTAGTCTACACATCTCTTTTTGAACCTATACTATATAGGTTTTATTACAGTCACTCTATTATATTTCTTAAAATCTGGAATGCTAATTCTTTTAGTATTGTTCTCTTTGTTTGGACTACATGGAATTTTGATTATTTCATGTGAGTTTTAGGGTAGATTTTTCTATTTTTTATGTATTAGATGGGTATTACAAAAGGAATTGCATTGAATCTGTAATGGCTCTTTGTAAAGTGGTCATTGTAACAATACATGAATATAAGATGCACTTGCAATTTCTTGGATCTTTATTAATTTCCTTTTTTCAGAGCTTAAAGTGTTTAAGATCCTTTTTTCCTAGGTTAAGTTTGCTCCTAAATACTTGTTTTTCTTTGACATTACTATGAATGGGAGGGTGATCATTATCTCCTTTTCAGTAGGTTTGTTGTTGACATTTAGAATATAGCTGTGAGTTCATCATATATAGCTATTATTATGTTGAGATATGTTCTCTCAGCACCTATATTTCTTATTTCATTTATTATGTAAGCTTGCTGGATTTTGTCAAAGGATTTATGTTCACTTTTGTACTTTAATTAAATTTATGGCTTATTTTAGTTACTAAATTAAGTACATTGAACCATACTATTATTTGATAGTTTAAGAGATAAGGTCAGATTTATCATGGTTGGATAATCTTCTTGATATATGTTTGATGTGTGATTCCTCTCTGTATGCTGTGAATAAGTTTCATTACCACTGGTTATAAAATAACCTGTTTCAACCGGTGGCTTTGTAGAATAAAACCAGGCTGGAAATCCGAAGAGAGATACAGAGAGAAAGTAGACAGAGTCAGGGAGGTGCCATGTGTCCGTAGAAGGAGAAAGATGCCAGTCATCAGCCACCTGCCAGAACCTTACTGGTAGGTCAGAGCTCATGGCAATACACAGATTAATAAAAATGGGCTAGTTTAAATGGGCTGTTTCTGTGTTATTATTCGAGTCTGAGCTGATAGGAGATGAACGAGCAATCTCAAACTACATAAGTTTGTATTCTGTATGCAAGTATTTCATGGAGCATTTTTTGTGTTATGTTGGTCTATGGTTTTCCTTTTTGGTGCATCCTTCCTTTGTTTTGGTGCTAGAGTGAGAATGACTTCAAAAAAGTTTGAAGTACTTATGTTTCTAAAGTTTGTTTTGTTTCTCTGCATATTGTCTATATTAGAAATATTACCTATGTTGCTGAGTAGAGTATGTATTTGTTGGTGATTGTGTGTAATATTTTCTATTTTCTTGATATCTGTTACATACACTTGATGTATAAAGTAAATTAATTTTAATGTTTCTCTGTTTAGTTTTGTTCAGATTACCTGTCTTTTGAAGAATGTAGAGTATTTAAATATTTTAATATTAATGAATTTATGTTATATGTGTCTTTGAGTCCACCAGAACTTGGTGAATTTATATTTTGGATAGTAATATTTTGGTTTACTTTTCACTATATTTGAATAAAATATCACTTTTATCTTTTCGGATTAGTTTTAATTTCAAATCTGTTTTGTCAATTATTAGACTAGTGAGATCTTTGTGATTTCTGGTCTTATTTGGCTATAGTATTTTTGTCAATCCCTTTAGTCTAATTCAGTGTATGTATTCAGAGTTAACATTATTTTTGTAGACAAAAAATGGGTTTTCTTTCCTGACCTATGAGGTCAGCTTGTGACTTTTGAGAGAAAAATTGAGATTATTGATATTGAAAGTTAGTATTGAAATGTGTGGGCTAATTGGGGTCATCAGGTTATTGATCTTTGGTGGAGATGTCTGTGTCTTCAATGGTATTTGGTGTTTTAATAATTTTGACTTTGTATTACATTTTTGCAGTCTCAGCTGTGATTATTCCTCTATTCAAACTAAACAATATTGCTTCTTATATTTTCTTTAGTCTTGGTTTGTTGTATATAAATTTCAGGCTGTTTATATTCTGGATTTTTTTTTCTTCTTTAGTTATGAGGGATAGTGTTGCTGACTATTTTTAGTCTAGGCTAAAATTCATAATCTTTTCAGACTTGAAATGCATTTTTTCAGACTCTTCTGGCTTTCAGAGTTTTCACTCTGATACCAGCTGGTGTTCTGATGGATTTTCCTGAATTGTTCAGTATATTTTCTGTTATGCATATGCAGTATTTTAACTATGATATACCTGAGTGATTTTCTTCTCTGGCCTGTTATATTTTGATATTGTATTCTTTGTGTATCTGCATGGCCACGTATTTTCTTAGTTTGAGGAAAAGCTTCTTTTCCATGATCATGTTGAAGATTCAATCTATGGAACTGACAGGAATAATCTCCTTTATATATAATTGTAATTCAATTTTTGTTTTGTTTTTCCTGTCTCCCATAAGTCCTGTATGTTCCTTTCATGGGTTTTTAAGTATTATTCATATTTCTTGGTGATTTCATCTAAATAAGTGTTTCTTAACACTAATAATGTTGTGACCTTTTAATATTGTTTCTCATGTTTCTTGGTGATCCCCAATCATTAAGTTATTTTATTACTACTTCATTAAGTAATATTTTTCTACTGTTACAAATTCAAATATAATACAACTTCCATAGGGAATGTGACCCACAGGTTAAGAAACAATAGTCTAGCTACTCCATAATTGAATCCTGATGTTTTATTATCTGCTTGACTCATGCTGCTTGTAAGGATTTCCTTTAAATTATTTAGTTGAGTTTTTGGTTTTTCACTTCTTTATCCATTTCATATGTCCCTGTCAATGTTTCTGTCTCTGGATTGAATTCTAAATCTCATGTACTTGATTGTCTTCAATTAATTCCATTAGGTTTTCATTTGTATTTACTTAAGCATTTCTCCAGCATTTATTCTCCTTAAAATTCTTTCTCCTTAATTTCGTTGTTTTATTTCTTCATGCCTACTCTAATTCCTTGAGTTATTTGATAAAGTTTATGATTGTTCTCTTAAATTCTATTTTACATAGTTCATCTAATATCACTATCCTTAGTGATACTAATAACTTTCATAAAAATGTTACTTCTTACTTGAAAGTAAATAGCATACAATTAATAGTATATACTGGCTTATTTAGAAAAATTATGATTAGTATTGAACATAAAATTACTGGGAAAAACGACATTGAAATTTTTGTTAACATAAATTGAAAGTACCATTTTATATCATGCTCCTTGCAGAAACAAATGGGTCTTCAAAGATGGCCAAGTGTTTACAAATCCTTGCAGCTCATTCAGAGAATATGAGTTCAGTTCTCTGCACACACATTCTGGCTCACAATCATCCATAACTCCAGTTTCTGGAAATCTGATGCTCTCTTATGAACTTCTTGAGTGCCACACAGTCATTTGGGATGGGCTAGTAAATTTATGAGCTTTTTCCTGAAGGATACATTTTTTTCTGCCTTCAGCATTCTTAAGAAGTTGTCTATAGTTCTTTGTGTTAAGATTGTGGATTCTTAAAAAAAAACTTATTGTTATCAGGTTTTGAAAGTACTTCAGGGTGTTTTGAAAGAAATTTCTATATGTAAAGTGTTTATAAAATACATAAATAAGAATATACCCTGATGTGGGATTCCCCTCTGTATGCTGTGAATACCATTGGTTGATAAAGAACTGTCTTCGACCTGCACAGGGAATAGAGGTAGGTAGGGAAAATAAAACTGAATGCTAGGAGAAAGGAGGAAGAATTAGAGAGAAGTCATGTATCCCTGTCAGAGACAGACACCACAATTTTAGCCAGTAAACCACAGCAACATGGTGAGACACATATTAATAGAAATTGGTTAAATTAATATGTAAGAGTTAGCCAATTAGAAGCTATAGCTAATGGGCCAAGCAGTGATTTAAGTAATATAGTTTCTGTGTGATTATTTTGGGGCTAAGGGGCCAGGAACTAACTAGCAGCCTCCTCCTACAAATAAACCTGTCAGGGCTTACAAAGGAATTCTAGACATTAAAAACCAAAGTTTACCTACCTTTTTTTTTTTCAAATGTGCTTTACTTGCTGGCGACATGTTGCAGCTTCCTTAAGAGAGGGTTTCCTGATTCAGAGGTAGCAGAAAAAAATGCAGCCATTATGAAATGCTGGCTTTTCTAGGCCATGCTGCTAGCGTGAACTCTGGCTCTTTAAGGAGACCAAGCATTTGAATGGGGTTTGTGAACAATGTGCTATGGCTTGCATGGTGGCAACATAGACTAACTGTGTGCTTAGAGATGGGGCATTGTGCATGGCTCCCAGACACAGCAAGCAACTTTACCATGGTTGACTGTGTGGGGCAAACATTCAGTGTCATAATTCCCCTAGCAATGGTGCAGTTTAAGTTTTTAGAAAGTGCTTAGCATTTTAAGAAGTGCTCCTTGACAGTAAAGAATTACAGATACACAATAGGACAAATTTAGACATAAAAGACCTCTAAATGGTCAGTCTTGAACAAATGTATGTAAGCATGGACAAGAGAAGAGAAAATAAAGTATAGACATATTAAAAGGAGTAAAAAAAATCACAAGCTGCATAAAGATGGAATATGCAAAGAGATTATTGATTATGTTTATTATTGTGTTTTCTTTGAATATTTTGGCTGCAGAGAGACATTTGATTCTGATGATTGCTAAGTCTAACCAACATATATACTTTAAAGGTATCTTGTTTTAAAAATATGGATCTAAGTATATGTTATTTTAGAAAAGGGTTTTTTCTTTTGTTTCCATAGAGGATGAGATCCTGTGGATTAATTCCAAACTAATGCGGTTTGATGCAAAAAGACCCCCTGAAAGGATGCTGTGAACATCCACCAAAATTACTTTGCCCAACTGCTGACTGAGAAGAACCTAGCACAGAGGATACACCATGAAAGACCTGCCCCCAATAAGGAGGAAGTAATCTAGATAAATATGCCCATATTCTGAAATGTTGTTTTTAAAGCTTGTTTACATTTAAAGAGGGATATGCTATAAGGATTTGCATTGGCATGGATCTTGATTTGTTGAAACAAATTTAAGATCAATTTTGTTCTATGGATATTTCTGCTCTTGATTAAGGTATTGTGATTTTGTAGCTCAATTAAACATGTAATACACAATTAAGAAATATAGGTTAAGAGATAATCATCTATAATAGTCAAGCTTTTAGTCATGTTAGTTAGATTTTCTAGACATACAGAGATGTATTTCAGATGAAAAGGCATACTTCAAAACTTTCAAAGACTACAAAATATGACATTTAAAATGTTTTAATAACTTAAGGATTTTCATGACAGTGAGACACATATGCTCCTAGCAGCACCATTACTCAAGAGGAAGATGGGCAATGAAGAGGCTCCTCATAGAGTCTGTTAACCATTTGGGCAAGAAACTACTCTTGCCTGGACTGCTTTAAGAACTGGACATGCAGGACCCACAGAGAAATGACTGATGAACTTTCCTAAAGGTGAGATGATCTTTCCAGGGTTCCTACTTCATGAAAGAGTCCGCCAGACATTCTGTAGGACAGAAAAAAGTGAGTGACAAACTCAAAATATAGGTAGAACTATCTTTGAAATTACCTGCTTTGTGGAAAAGTCTGTGGTATACTACATCATGTAGGCTGAAGATGGATGCTCCAACAGTACAGAAGAACTTTGTGTGACTGTTCAGGCAGTGCGATGTCTCTGTCAACTCTAGAGTTTTTGAAGTTATTTGCAATGCATTTCCTATTTAATTAGGTAATATTATATCCTTCTGGAGTCTCTGACAGAGTTGAAGAATTTATAGTTATAATTTTCCTTAGATATGATAAAAGATGAAGTAGATATAAATATTGCAACTGTAATTATTGCTTGATACCTGTTTTGTTAAATGTAATTTTCCTATGTTAAATTTAAAACCTTCTTTTTTATTTAAACAGAAAAGGGGAAGTGATGCAGGCTTCCCCTCTGTATACTGTGAATACCATTTATTAATAAAGAACTGTCTTGGGCCTGTGCAGAGAATAGAGTCAATAGGGAAAATTAAGCTGAATGCTGGGAGAAAGAAGGAGGAGTTAGAGAGAAGACATGTAGCCCCACCAAAGACAGATGTCAGAATTTTAGCCCATAAGCCTCAGCCATGTAGCCATACACAGATTAATAGAAATGGGTTAAATTAATATGTAAGTGTTAGCCAATAAGAAACTAGATCTAATGGGTCAAGCAATGATTTAAGCAATATATTTTCTGTTTGACTATTTTGGTTCTGAGCAGCTGGGATGAACAAGTGGCCTCCTTACAACTAGACTTGTGTAATTTAATGAAGTAGAAGAAATAATGAGTAAGATCTTTTTATTTTACTGCATAATGCTATCTTCATTTACTATGTCATGATCCCTCTTATGCTCAAGAATTATTTTTGGTAAAATTATATAAAAGTTATGGGCCTAGGCCTAAATAGAAACAACTATAGGGAAAACCATGTTTTCTAGATCCAATGATGTTGTGGTTAGGTTCAAATGCAGAGTAATGCAACACACTTCAAATCCCAGATGACAGGGTGACAGGGACCATGGTCTTGGTTCAATAGCAATCAGTCAAACAAGTTGAAATTTCCAATTGTGTGCACACATGCACACACACACACACACACTGTGGAAGTTGTTTAAACTATTTTTCTGCTGTTGACTCTAAAATCATGCAAACTGTAACTCAGGAATAAGTATTGTAATCATGCTCTTTGTGAGAGGAATTTAAGTTTAGAGATGTTATACTTCAACTTAGTGTGTAAAACTCATAATAAAAAAGAATCGATCACAATCCAAATGTAAGTTTAACTTTCTCCAAGTCTATTACAAATACCAAGGTTCTTCATACTACATACCTTTGAGCTTAATAAAATGTCTTGAAATTTCATCTAAGTATATTTAAGAACATCATATTCTTACTCTTGATTAGGTTTCAATTTTATACTTATAGAACTCATATTAGTTTCAAATTAAAGTGCACCTTCTGTTAAGGTTAGGTGATGATTGTGAGTATTATTGATTTCTAAGTTTTCTTGAATATTACTGTCATTTTCTTATATACCAGTAAGCTCTATGTTTTATTCCTTTTTATTTTTGTTTCATAAGCTTAAATGTCATTTCTACTTCAATATAATGTTGAGATGCTCAAATGCAATGTATGTTAGGACTCAACTAGTTAACACTGCTAAATAAAACAACACTACACAGTATCTGATCTACAGGGAAGTGGATGATGTATCCTTGAAAGGCATTGTGTGTGGAATAAAAATAAAGTTTCCTACCATAAGACTAGTTGGTGAAGAAGTAGTGTTGACAGAGCACAAACAATTAAAACTGAAGGAAAGAAAACATTGAATGCAGTGATTCATTGGTTCATTAAGTAGAGAGAAATAGAAAAGTCTCATTGACTGATGATATCTCCAGGACAGTATCTTTGAGCTTAACAAACTTCAAAAACGTGAGTATTCAACTAGTGAGGATAAATGCAGATTTCAAAGGCAGAAGAAGACGGGAAAGTGTTAGAAATGACAAACAGAGCAGTTTTCTGCATTCACTCAGAATACAGTAGTTTATGTAATGATATACTACTAAAAAAGACAACAAACTAAAATAGCAGTGACGCTGTGAACTGCTGTAAGGGAGCTTCATGCTTTGTAAATATTGTTAATGTTGAAAATGACAGTTGGGGATTTAAGGAGAATGATTTGTGTTCAGGAAGCCTATTAGCTTAACTCTGGAACCTTAACAAAAACATGTTTTCTAAGATTCATCATAACCCCATATTTCTGTTTTTTATATATTTGTTTTTCCAAGACAGGGTTTCTCTGTAGCTTTGGATCTTGTCCTGGAACTAGCTCTTATTGACAAGGCTACCCTCGAACTCACAGAGATCTGCCTGCCTCTGCTTTCCGAATGCTGAGATTAAAGGCATATCCCACCACTGGCTGGCAAAAATATTTTTAAAAATAACTTCCCACCTGACCCATGACTTTCTTTCATACTTAAATTTTAACAAACTCAAAACCCTGTGATTAAGCAAGCTTAAAAATGTCTAGTTCTTTCTTTATCAACAGATCAAATTCTCTAAGGTCATTATATAGTCAACTATGACAATATTAAAATTGTAAGAAATTTTGCATATCACCATAGAACCTTCATCTGGCGAGGGAGGGAGATAGAGACAGAGACCCACATTGGAGCACTGGACTGAGCTCCCAAGGTTCAGATGAAGAGCAGAAGGAGAGAGAACATGAGCAAGGAAGTCAGGACCGCGAGGGGTGCATCCAACCACTAAGATGGTGGGACTGATCTAATGGGAGCTTACCAAGGCCAGCTGGACTGGGACTGAATGAGCATGTTATCAAACCGGACCCTCTGAATGTTGCTGTCAATGAGGGCTGACTGAGAAGCCAATGATAATGGCACTGGGTTTTGATTCTACTGCATGTACAGG